>CM065298.1:15821138-16043638 GCA_032871835.1 Dipteronia dyeriana | reverse complement strand
GGTTACAAGGCTTCTCTTGCTTGTGCAACTTCACACCGAAGCCACAAGACTTTAACTCAATGAAGAGTTCAACAACCTATGTGAATATGTGGAATATTCTATATGTAAATAAGGCTAGACAAAACGCTAAATGCTTATCTAGGAATGAAAGAATGCCACTAAGTACAATTTCTAAATATCAAGGTCTGTATGAATTCTCATAAAGACTTAACTAAATATGGATATGCAATATTACAATCTAGTTATCAAACAAAGCCATTTCAACACAAGTTGTCAATAAACATGGCATAGTCAATAAATGCAATCATCAAATGCAATCAACATGTAGCTAAAGGCAAATATGACCTATATGCTAGCTATCAACAAACAAACCCCAAACTTGTCATAACTTCAATAGATACACAATAAATATGAAGATTTGCTAACCTAAGCAATAAATGACATATCTTGGTAAGCTAGAACAATAAAAAAAACAACAATGGAGGTTCTACTTACCAATCAATGAAAACCCATGCTTTAGAAGATGCTTGAAATGCAAGATGAGGATAGGTTTGGGGTTTGGAGAGTCCAAGAACAAAGCTTTAAGATTTCTCTCTCTAAAGGGGATTCTCTCTTTCAAGAATGTGTTCTTGAAGACCTAGAAAACGAGTTGGGGAAGAAGAGAACATATGTATATATATATATATATGTATATATATATATATGTGTATATATGTATATATATATATATGTATATATATATATATATATATATGTATGTATATATATATTAAAATATATACATATGGACAAACAAAATAGTGTGCAGAAAAGATGGCGGACTGTCGTTTGTGTATGCACGACAAAGCATGCGACAACAATGTTTGCCTATTAAGTGTCGCTCGGACATACGTGACGAAGCAAGCGACAACACAATAGCTTAAGATTCGAGCGACCCAAAACATGACCAAACGAAATTGAAACCTTTTATAATATATTGTTAGAAAGGTATGAAAGTCTACTTTCTACTCAAATTTACAAAACATGATTTGGATGTTCGTAGAAATAGTCATAGTCATTTGAGTGACCAAAGGTCGGAAACGGACAACAACAGAGTTGCTCTAGTTTTTTGGTCACTTTGGAGAATTCAAAACCAATCCAAACGGTCATGAAATATTAGGAATAATATACCGTTGGAAAGTTATTGGTGTCTAGTTTGTACAAAAATTATCAAAACTTATTTTGAAGCATTACCTAAAAAGATATGGTCACAAGACCATACAAATGTCAGTTTTGAAAAACATTTAAATAATTGAAATCAACACTTTTGAAACTGGACACCTTACTTCATATAACCAAATCAAGAGAAGATTGAGACCTTCTCAATGGTCACTCAACACGCTAAGACAAGCACACCATCATGCAAGCATGGACGTTACCGATCAAACAACAGAAAACGAATAAAACACATAACAACCACACATAAGACTAAGAATGAAGTGCAAGTGTGATTGTGAGTAAGGATGCACACATAAGCAATAGGACACAAATGAATGTTGATACAAATTATGCATGAAGTGTGTGTGTGCACCTAAACTCTTCAAGAGGTAAAGTCAAGTGAATATACCTTTTGCTCTTAAAGTCATGGAAATGTTTGAAAGCTTGCCAATGGGGACCTAAGCTACCCAATACATAATCATCCCCAATGTGGTGTGGTTTGTCATGAAATAAGTCAATCATGAAATTGAGGTCCCTACATATAGGTGGCCAAATCCTCTCCTAAGGAGGATTTGCTTGGTGGGCAATAATTCTCTCTCTATGAGGATTTACTTGGTAACCAATAATCATTTTTCAAAGAAGAATTATTTTCTACACCAAGACTCCTATTTCAACTCATTAGTGTATTTATCCAATAACTAAATATTGAATATAAATTAAATCGTGACTTTATCAAAAACTTCCTAGTTTAACCAATAGTCAATTAGAGTTTTGATAGATATCAAATACTTTCTAATTTGATTAGATAAATAAATTCCTTTTATTTATCTACTTATCAAATAAAATATTTGATACTTATCATATTACCAACAATAGTATGACACTAGGAGACATTCTCCTACTAGGAATTTTTTTATTTGACTTTTAATTAAATAATTAATTAATTAATAAATTAATTAATTTTTATTTAATTAAATAATAAAAAAAACAATATATAAGGCTAATATATAAGCCCTTGCCGCCCAAGCTATATTTATATGGGTCAAATATTGTTTTTTTCTATTTTATTAAATCCATTGGACTTTAATAAAAAACCCACATGTGAACTAGACTCATTCTTACGTAAAAAGAAACAAGTCCATACACCCTTAATTAATATATCAATATAATTTAGCAGCACAAATAAAATGTGCAAATCATATTCTTAATATATTAATTGAATGCTTATCGCACCCACAAAACAATTCTAAATGGACCCATAAATTGGTCCGGTAGAATATATCAAGTGATCCATACAAGTTCGTGTGGATTGGGTTCTTGGCAGACCATTTAAATTTAAGCTTCAATAGACATAACCTTATCCCAATCAACAAATGATTCACTTAGGTTCGATCTATTAATTTTAGTTCATTCCACTAAAGAACTGAAATTGAACTCTTAAATAAAGATAGAATAAGTCAATGTTCATCATTCATACCCTAGACAATCTTAATGGAGATAGTGTATCATCGTGAAGAATACCAGCAATCGTCAAGAGCTCATAGACCGCATATAGCTCTCGTAGTTACCATATTTACTCATATGACCACATTTTGAACTTGGATATTTTGACTTGTTCATAAGCCATATTTCAATAGACGCTATGAAAACTTAACGTTAAGATTTAATATCCAATACCTCAAAATATCCAAATGATGATATTTTACTCACATTTAATAAATGGAGCCACGATGTCCATATCTATAAATGAAGTTTTCTATCGATTAACAAATGAATACCACCAAACTATCGAGGATAGACTATGCTATATAATCTACTCATTGATAACTCAAGTGATAACACTTGCAACCATAAGTCCATCATTTATCTCAGGATTGAGATAGACTCTCCGATTGTCTTTAAATGAAAACTTTTATCCACTGACGGTTCTAGATAAAGTATTTCACTGTGACCCTATTCAATGCACCTAGTGCACTAGATTCTTTTGTCCAAAGACACTACACTTGGATGATTTTAGACTCATTATAACTCATTTGATCTCACTCAAATGATAACAAAAGAATCTACTACTTTAACAAAGTAAAGGCGCCCAACCTTTATCTTAAGTTGTGAATATTATTCAAGACTAACTAAATAATTGTGTCTATCTCATACATATCCAGATGCACAAACAATTCGTATTTTATCATAGTCTTTTAACCATATGATTATTTACTTTTAACAATTATAATAATAAAACTTTAAATAAAATTTATTAAACTATAAATCATTTTATTAATATGAAACGATTGTCAAAAATATTACACTTTTACTATTGAGTATAATCCTAACATCATTTTTTATAGTTCGTCTCAGGCCCTGACTTGGATAATTTTGTTGACTTTTCAACGATTCGCCTTGAACATGGAACTGGGAAAGACATTTTGATCATTACATTTTTGTATGAATTAAATTTTGTTCGGATTTAACAAATAATTGTATTAAACACTGCTTTAACAAATAATATAGTTAAAAAAATCATGATAGCTCTACTGTAATTAACCAAATCAAATTATCAAAACCACTTCAACCCCATATGACATATTACCAATTAGCAGAATTATGCAACATCATAACCAATTAAAAAAAAAAACATAGCAGTAAGAACTAAATATTTAGTGTAAAAAAAAAAAAAACGATGTCTAAGGTTTGAGTCGCATGGACCCTAAGTGGTACATAAAAAAAGAATTAAGTTACTAATTAAAAAGGCAACAGTTAGTAACAATTCAACTTCATTTACTAAATCAGCATACATTTGTATTTAATGATACATCCAAATTATTTATTCTAAAAATTAACAACATTTAGATGGTGAATTAATTTTTGGAGCATGTCTCCGAGCAAGAATTCACACAGCCTGCCACTTTCTCTACAGCTGCATACATAAACAACCAAAATATTACTATTTATCCATACACGAGTACTAATTTGTTTAGCTGGTGAGATATTCTACAGTTTTGTCTCAGAGAGAGAGAGAGAGAGAGAGAGATTTTGTTACCAGGATCCAGTTTGGTGCTTAGGTTGGTACACAAGGAGGTAGCGCAGCCAAGCTTGCAGAAGTCGTCAGTGTGTTTCAAAGTTTGTGAAGAGTAAGTATCGAAGGTACATTCGTTCAGGCATTTGGCTGCGCATTGGACTACAAATCCTCCGAAAAACACACATACCCTGAAGCAGTTTTTATAGCATGAATTGAAATCAGCAACTGACTGCCCAACAAGAAGCCCTAAAATCACAAACACCACAAAAAGAGACTCACCTCCTCTTTTCTCCATTTTCTTAACCTAAATTTATATTCAAGACAGGATATTTGACACAGATAATTTACTTGAATATACTAAGAAATGTTTATATAGGACTTTTCAATTATGGCAGGTTTCTTCCTACAATCAAAAGTTTTCAGAAAATGGAAACAGATTAATCAGGATTGACTAATGTTAGACTATCTCCGATCTATATACCAATATCAATGTTAAATTTGGTACAAAAAACAGTAAAATGTTAATTTTGGCACAACAATTTAGTACCATAATCCCTATTTTTTAGTCTATTTTTTTTATTATTTAAAATTAGAGGATTGCTACTTTACCCAAATCTAGTACCCAAATGATGTAGTATCAACATGATCCATTTATTTATATCAAGCAAAAATAATACAATCTAAATAAATGGATCATATTGATACCGCATCATTTGGACACCAAATTTAGACAAAATAGTATTACTCTTGAAATTATAAAAGTCAACAAAAACAATCAATGATTTCAATGAAATGCATCGAATATCTTTTTATGATTTTTTTTCAATTGCAGTTTTCCAAACCAAATTTGATAAATTTTAATTATTTAAAGTTAATAAATATTACTGTATTTATTGTTGTGTCAAATTCTGCATCCAGCTTTTGGCACTCAATATGATTCATTTAAATCAAGCAAATATAATAAAATCTAAACAAATTGATCATATTGATGCCACATCATTTGGACACAAGATTTGGACATTAAATTTGAGCACTGTAGCATTACTCTTAAAATTATAAAAGTCAACAAATACAACCAATGGATTCAATGAATGTATTACATATATTTTTTTAATTTTTTCAATTGCAATTTTCCCAACCAAATTTGTTAAATTTTTATTACTTAAAGTTAATAAATATGACTGTAGTTATTGTTGTGCCAAATTTGGCATCTAGTTTTTAGCACTCAATATGATTCATTCATTTAAATCAAACAAATATAATACAATCTAAATAAATTGATCATATTGATTCCACCTCATTAAGGCATCAAATTTGGATAAAGTAGCATTACTCTTAAAATTATAAAAGTCAATAAATACAACAAATGGATTCAATGAATGAGTTGAATATTTTTTTCATAATATTTTCAATCGCAAATTTCCCAAACAATTTTGTTAAATTTTTATTATTTAAAGTTAACAAATATAACTATATTTATTGTTGTGCAAAATTTGGTATCCAGCTTTTGGCACTCAATATGATCCATTCATTTAAATCAAGCTAATATAATACAATCTAAAAAATGGATCATATTGAAACCACATCATTTAGACACCAAATTTGGGCAAAATAGCATTACTCTTAAAATTATAAAAGTCAACAAATACAACCAATGGATTCAAAGAATGAATTAAATATATTTTTTTGTAATTTTTTCAATCGCAATTTTTCCAACCAAATTTGTTAAATTTTTATTATTTAATGTTAACAAATATGAATGTAATTATTGTTGTGCCAAATTTGGCATCCAACTTTTGACACTCAAAATGATAAATTCATTTGAATCAAATAAATATAATACAATATAAATAAATGGATCATATTGATGTCACATCATTTGAACACTAAATTTATATAAAAATATATACTCTTAAAATTATAAAAGTCAGCAAATACAACCAATGCATTTAATAAATGCATTGAATATTTTTTTATAATCTTTTCAATCGCAATTTGTCCAACCAAATTTGTTAAATTTTTATTATTGAAAGTTAACAAATATGACTGTATTTTTTTGTGTCAAATTTGGCATCTAACTTTTGGCACTCAATATGATCCATTCATTTAAATCAAGCAAATATAATACAATCTAAATAAATTGATCATATTGATACCACATCATTTGGACACCAAATTTGAGCAAAGTAGAATCACTCTTAAAATTATAAAAGTCAACAAATACAACCAATTGATTCAATAAATGCATTAAATATTTTCTTATAATTTTTTCAATCGCAATTTTCTTAACCAAATTTGCTAAATTTTTATTATTTAAAGTTAACAAATATGACAATATTTCTTGTTGTGCCAAATTTGGCATCCAGCTTTTGGCACTCAATATGATCCATTCATTTAAATCAAGTAAATATAATACAATCTAAATAAATGGATCATATTGATACTACATCATTTGGATACCATATTTGGGCAAAGTAACATCACTCTTAAAATTATAAAAGTCAACAAATACAACCAATGGATTCAATAAATGCATTTATTATTATTTTTTTATAATTTTTTTCAATCACAATTTCTTAACCAAATTTTTTAATTTTTTATTATTTAAAGTTAACAAATATGACAATATTTATTGTGTTGTCAAATTTGGCATCCAACTTTTGGCACTCAATATGATCCATTCATTTAAATCAAGCAAATATAATACAATCTAAATAAATGGATCATATTGATACCACATCATTTGGACACCAGATCTGGATAAAGTAGTTTTACTCATAAAATTATAAAAATCAACAAATACATCATATGTATTCAATGAATGCATTGAAATTTCAATCGTAATTTTCTCAACCAAATTTACTAAATTTTTATTATTTAAAGTTAACAAATATGATTGTATTTATTGTTAAGTCAAATTTGGAATCCAACTTTTGGCACTCTCTATATGATCCATTTATTTAAATCAAGCAAATATATTATAATCTAAATAAATGAATCATAATGTTGCACATCATTTGGGAACTAGATTTGGACATCAAATTTGGGCAAAGTAGCATTACTCTTAAAATTATAAAAGTCAACAAATACAACCAATAGATACAATAAATGCATTGAATATTTTTTATAATTTTTTCAATCGCAATTTTCCCAACCAAATTTGTTAAATTTTTATTATTTAAAGTTAACAAATAAGATTGTATTTATTGTTGTGCCAAATTTAGCATCTAAGTTTTGACACTTAATTGAGATTATCATGTATGATATCTATATAACACCTTAAAATCCATTGAATCTATACACTGATCACATTAGGTGATATTCAAAAATAAATATCAGTTCATATTAGAAAATTAGATCATTCAAATCTGGTACACCGTAACACCGATCATAGTGGATATTAGAACATTAATATTATATTAGTGGAATAAAAAAATCTCAGTTGAGATTATTATGTGTGATACTTACTGAAATTTAAAATCCACTCAATATGTACACTGTTCTTATTAAGTGATTTTAATTAGAAAATTAATATTAGTTAATAATATAAAGTTAAATCCTTCGAATCTGGTACACCGTTCATAGTTGATATTAGAACATTAATATTAGTTGATAATGAATGTAGAATGATATTAGAAAATTAAGATATGAATTTAACATCAAATTTCTCACAAAGCAACATGTGGTGCTGTAAGGGTTCCATTTTAAGGTATTACTAGTGTGTGAACCCGTGCTATGTACTGGTTCACATTTTTTAAAACTTCAAGGAGGATATTGTCAAACCAAGTGATAAATTAAATTATTTTTCCACACTTATTTTCTAAAAACATTCTATTTTTTAATAAATTCATTATTTGATTATTATTTTTCAAACGTCTGTCTTGTAAATGATTCAATTAGAAAAAAAAAAGATAAAGAATTTAATGGAAATGCAAATAAAAGTAGGATTTTATTTTTTTACAATCATACAAAAATATTATTTATTACCATATATATAAAAAAGTTAAGAGTGAATTTCATATATTTAGAAAAACAATTTAAAGAGTTGAATGTAATAATTAATGTTTACAATGTTTTACCTTAAGTAATTGGTTAAAAACAATTATTTTAATTCTTTGTTAAGTTATCTTAATATCAATAATATGTTACAATTAATATGATTTTAGAATTTATCATTAATTCTAAAAGAAAACGGATTACTATTAATTTGGTATTACAATTGAGGTTTTGAAAAATATTTATTTATCATCATTTATATGGATAATTAAAATTCAAAACAATTATTTTTGGAATAATGATCTTGTATTCAATGCATAATTAATACATTCAAAAAAAAAAAAAGATAAGAGAACGAAAAGATTAAAAAAAATATAAAGAAAAAAACTACAAAAAAGTGTAAATTCCCTTGAAAAAATCCGGGGAAAAATTGGTTTTGGATACCCAAAAACCAAAGTGGATTCAGTGTTTTTGTAAGAGGAAATATAGTGTTACTTAGAACAAGACTATAACCGTAATATTTATCTATAGTAATAGTTTGTCAATCGAATCCATCGTCCATGAGTACAAAGCACATCATAAATCTCAATCGGTTCATTGATTTTTTGTATTGGTAGTGATGGGCAGGATTCTAGCCTTACAAGATGGTTCCGTAGTGAACGCCTTAGTGGACAGCTAATTGAAAATTCTAGACCACCAAAGTTAAAATTCAATGATCAATCCAAAATTACCTTTTCAACTACTAAAGTGTTTCCTTAAAAAAAGTTATTCGACTAAATATTTAAAAAACTCTATAGAAATTACTCTCACCACCCAATGCCTTCAAATTCCCCACCATCTATTTTGAGTTTGCTCGTGAGGGAGAGTCAATAGGAAGAGATAGAAAAAAAAAACTAAAACTAAAGGATTAAATTTATTAAACCAAATATTTTTTAAAAAAAATCTATACAAATTCTTCTCACCACCGAACGGTATCCAGTTTGTCGAGAAAGCCAATGGAATGAGATGAAAAAAGTGTGAGATGTTGAATGGTTTTTATAAAGAAAATCGAGGGAGATGAGAGGGCAAAAATGGTTTAGAGTGAGAGAGGATATATGGACATCTTAAATAATTGATTTATTGTATTTATTAATTGTAATCATGAGTGCCTATTTACCTTGTGTATTAATATAGATAGGAATTAATGTATTTAAATCCAAAGTTCTCTTACGGTGACACGTGACATTATAAGGGTCTGATTTTATATATTATATAGATATAGATATATAAATAGAAATTTACTTGTATTTACAGGTGAAGAAAAAAAGAGCATATCACCACTTAACAGAGCTAGAAATGCACCTCACTTCCACTTAAATGGTGAGGGTTCGAATATCACTGTGCACATTTTACAAACATATGTGGGGAGTATCGAGAGCCTCATTTCTATAGTTTGTCTTGGACCTTGACTCGGATAATTTGATTACTTGTCAACGATTCGCCTTGAACACGTAACTGGGACAGACATTTTGATCATCACATTTTTGTATGAATTAAATTTTGTACGGAGTTAACAAATAATTGTATTAAACATTGCTTTAACAAATAATATTTAAATTTGTGTTATACAAATCATGATAGCTCTACTGCAATTAACCAAATCAAATTATAAAAACCACTTCATCCATCTGACATATTACCAATTAGCAGAATTATGCAACATCATAACCAATTAAAAAAAAAACAAAGCAATAAAAACAAAATATTTATTGAAAAGAATAAATTAAAACGGTATCTCAGGTTTAAATCGCATGGACCCTAAATGGTACATTTTTTTTTAACTGTAAAGAAATATATAAAAGACAAAAGCCAAAGAGCAAGCTCAAAGATGTTACAAGAAGGTAGAGAACACCATAACAAAGCCACGCAAGGTAAAATCCACCCAAAGCATACCAACACAAAAGAGAAGAACAAGCCATAAAAAACACAGCCAAAAAACCAAAAACAGAGCAGGCAACGCAAGACCAAAACAAAACAAAAACAAAAGCAACAGCTGATGACCCAAGAAAAAAACACCTCACAACAAACAAAGTTCACTGAAAATCCCATAACAAGACGTCTCCATGAAGGCCTGAACCTTTTTTGGCCAACGAATCAGCGAAGAGATTGGAAGATCTGGGATTAAAGGAGACCCGATCATTCCTCAAAGAGACCAAACCACAGCATATGTCACGAATAATCTGAACGTGATTCAAACTGCCAAAACCTTCTGAGTTGATCCATGACACTGCCAAATTAGAATCACTGCCAAATTAGAATCACTAACAAAATCCAACACTTTGCCGCAGAAAAAGGAACCACTAGCACATAAGAGCATCTCCAATGCAAAAATGGATTGCGTATGAATTATTGTTGACATGACAACAATGTCAATAAGTTTGCTTCCTATGTGGCAAAAATATGGACTTTATAGACGATCAACTTAAAATTTTATCTCCAATGCTTCTTTTTAAAACAAATTTTGTTTTAATGACGTGTCCAATTTTATTTCATATTTTCTTTTTTATTTTATTTCCTTACCAAAAATAGATGAAAAATTAATATCAATTTTAAATGTTTGCTGAGTCAGCCTTTCTATTTTATTTTTTATTTTATTTCATTACCAAAAATAGATGAAAAATTAATGTCAATTTAAAATGTTTGCTGAATCAGCCTAAAAAAGGGTTGTGCAACAGACCGTCTAAAAGTGGACGGTCGTGTTGACAATGTCTAAAAAAAGATTTGCCATGTCAGCTTGAGATTGAATATGCACGGCTGCTTTGGAGAAAGATTTTTAAAAGAATGTCTATTAATCCTACGTGGCATCTCTTTTTTTTTGCAAGCCACGCTTGCATTGGAGATTTTTTAAAGACACTGCTCTTTGGATAGCAAGAAGCTCGGCCATGATGGAATCTAGCATCCCCACGTACTCAGAAAACATCCCCAAAACCTTCCCCGAATTGTCTCTCAAAACCCCCCCAATTCCAGGGCTACCAGGATTACCTCTAGACGAGCCGCCCACATTGAATTTGAAACCCAAACCGGAAGGAGGATTCCAAAGACCACCAAGTGGTCTTTTAACCTGCTTCAACTCAATACAACTTTCTGGAAGATTAAGAATCATAGTGGAGATGGAAAGTTTAGAACCTTTGCCATAAAATTTGAACCACCAAGCAACTCTCATTTTTACCATGTAAGAGACTTGATAAACAGAAAACTGGGTACCTTGGAAGATGCAATGATTTCTGGTCTCCCAAACAGAAAAGAGCATAGCCGCAAAGAGGGTATTCCAGCCACGGTTAAACTTTGGTTCCGGACATAACCCATGCCAACCCATAAACCAGTCCGTTAGAGACTTGTTGAAGCAAAAATTGACTCCCCACCATTCCATACACACTGACCAAAGCTTCCACGACCATGGACAAAATAAAAATTGGTGATCAATTGACTCCTTCTCCTGATTGCATAGAGGACAAAGCCATGAAGAAGCAATCGCCAGCCCAAAATTTTGCACAACCTGACCAACCATCACCCTTCCATGCAAAGTTTGCCAAATGAAAATTTCAATTTTGGAAGGGCATATCCCATGCCAAATAGCCTTGTAATCCACTGAGTTGTTGTGAGAAGGGGTTTCGATGCAGAGACGAAAAGAGCCCACAGTGAACTTGTCATCAGGACAAAACGCCCAAGCCAGCGTATCAAGAATCGATCTCCTAATCCTAGCATTCTCAAGAGTACTCAAGAATAAACTCCACTGGATCTTTTCCCAATCAAACAAAGGTCTACGCAGGGCAATGTCCCACACCCACTTAGACCCTTGCCAAAACCCAAACTCTTGAATCACCCCCTTTTTCTTGACAGCCAAAGCGAACACTCTTGGGCAGGCCAACTTGAGCTGAACCGCATCACCCCCTGAGGATTCCCAGAAATCAGCCTTGCCACCATTTCCGATAACCACTTCGTAAAACATTATTCACTGTAGAGTTTTCCTCAAAAAGACTAGCTAAGGCCTTGACAAACATGAGAGCGACCCTAAATGGTACATAAAAAAATTAAATTACTAATTAAAAAGGCAATATGTAGTAACAATTCAACCTTGTTAACTAAATTAGCATATATTTGTATTTAAAGATATATCCAAATTATTTATTCTATTGATAAAAATTAACAACATTTAAATGGTGAATTAATTTTTGGAACATGTCTCCGAGTAGGAATTCACACAGCCTATCACTTTCTCTACAACTGCATACGTAAACAACAAAAATATTAGTAGTTATCGATACACTTGTTGGTATTATGCTCAATAGCAAGAGTATAAAAATGTATTTAACAATCTTTTCATATTAATAAAGTGATTTATAGTTTAACAAATCTTATAGCATTTATAGTTTAATTATTATAATTGTCAAAAGTAAATAATCATAACGTCAAAAGACAATGAGAAAAGAAGAATTATTCGTACATCTGGATATGTATTAGGTAGACACAATTCTTCAGTTGTTGAACAATATTCACAACTTAAGATAAAGGTTGGGCGCATTTACCTTGTTAAAGTTGTAAGTTCTTTTGCTAGCATTTGAGTGGGATCAAATGTGTTATAATGAGTCTAAAATCATCAAAGTGTGGTGTCTTTGGGCAAAAGAATCTAGTGCACTAGGTGCATTGAATAGGATCATAGTGAGATACTTTATCCAGAACTGTCAATGGATAAAAGTTTATAATTGAAGACAAACAGAGAGTCTATCTCAATACTGAGATAAATGATGAACTTATGGTTGTAAGTGTTATCACTTGAGTTATCAATGAGTAGATTATATAGCATAGTCTATCCTAGATGGTTTGATGGTATTCATTTGTTAATAGATAGAGGAATTCATTTATAAATATAGGCATCATGGCTCCATTTATTAAATGTGAGTAGAATACCATCATATGGATATTCTGAGGTATTGGATATTAAATCTTAACGTTAAGTTTTCAATATTGTCTATTGAAATATGGCTTCTGGATAAGTCAAAATATCCAAGTTCAAAATGTGGTCGTATGAGTAAATATGGTGACTAGGACAACTATAAACGGTCTATGAGCTCTTGGAGATTACCGGTATTCTTCACGAGGATGCACTATCTCCATTAAGATTGTCTATGGTATGAGTAAAGAACATTAACTTATTCTATCTTTATTTAAGAGTTAAATTTTAGTTCATTAATGGAATGAACTAAAATTAATAGATCGGACCTAAGTGAATCATTTGTTGATTGTGATTAGGTTATGTCTATTGGAGCTTAAATTTAGATAGCCCGCTAAGATCTCTAATTCACACAAAGTAGCATAGATCACTTGATATATTCTACCTAACCAATTTCTTGGTCCATCTATAATTGTTTTTGGATTTCGGAATCCAAAAGTTTTGGAGAGGTGTGGTCATGTGTGATCAAGATACGTGAGAACTCTTTAAAATACCTGGAATGGGCAACCAAGGATGTGGGATTCCTTGAGTGGCCCTAATGGGGTGCCATTAGCATTCCATTAATACATTAAGAATATAATTTGCACATTTTAATTAATTGGACTGTTTAAAGTATATTAATGTATAAATTTAAGACATGTGGACTTGTTTCTTTTTTAGTAAGAATGGATCTATTTCACGTGTGAACCTTTTTTATTAAAGTCCAAGGGATTTAATAAAATGGAAAAACAATAGGTTGCCCATATATATATATGGCTTAGGCAGCAAGGCTATGGATATTAGCCTAATATTTTATTTTTGTTTTATTATTTAATTAAATAGAAATTAATTAATTATTTGATTAAAAGTCAATATCTTTTTTCTAGTAGGATAATGTCTCCTAGGATCATACTATTATTGGTAGTATGATAAGTATCAAATGCTTTATTTGATAAGTAGATAAACAAAAAGATTTTTATTTATCTAGTCAAATTATGAAGTATTTGATATCTATCAAAACTCTAATTGACTATTGGTCAAAATTGGAAGTTTTTGATAAAGTCACAATTTAATTTATATTCAATAATTGATTATTGGATAAATACACTATTGAGTTGGAATATGAGTCTTGGTATGGAAAAGAATTCTTCTGAGTTAGGAATCTTGACCACCAAGTAAATCCTCATAAGGAGAGGATTTGGTCACTTATATATATACTCCAATAGAGGAATTCGGCCAAGCAAAATAATTCTATACAAAGAATTCAGCCAAGCCTTGTTGGAGTCTTGTGAAAAGTATTTTTTTTTTTTGCTTATTATAGTTAAAAAGAAACTTATGCAACACATTGTGTGTAAAATTCAACCAAGTATAGAGAAAAGAGGGAACGTTTTAGTTTTCGATAGTGCACTAGTATTCTTTACATCAAAAGGATTTTGTGAACACAAATCGAATCGGGTTCACGTGAGTTTCAATCAAATAGATTTATAATTCACAAGTGACCGAATATTCTTGGGTTTTCTCTACGAGGATCATTGTGACTAACAAAAAGAAAGATTTTGTTTGTTTCCATCGTCAGGTATACAATTCAAAGAAAGAGAGCTCACACTTCTAGGTGATTCACGTTCGTGATTGGAATGGAAGATCTTGCGGATTCAATTCAGCGTAATTTCAATCGTCAGGAGAAAATAGTACAATACTTTTAATATATGTTAATTAATCAAGAGTTAAGGTTCATTGTTTTAAAGGAATTTTTTTTGAAATATACCAAATCTATTTTTCCGCTTCCGCACGCGATTTTTTCTACAATTAGTATAAGAGTCTGGTTGTACCCTTGACTAATTGTTATATGTATATATATGTATATATATATATATATGTATGTATGTATATATATATACATATATATATACATAAAATATATATATATATACATAATATATATATATATATGCGTGAATCTATTTCTTTTATTGTAAATATGACATGTTTTAGAAAGAGATGGCACTCTAGGTATTCGCATATATAGTTACATTGGAATGTATGGATATATGATTAACACTAAAAAGTGTATGTTTACTAAGGGATAATATCATCATTTTACACTTCCAATATGATTAATTCCTCAATTTAGACATAATTTCGATCGCTCGCTTAAATAAATGTGTTGTGTAGTAATCAGTGTATTTTTCTTTGTATTTCAGAGGTAATTAGATCAATTCAGAATCATGGAAAAGTCAGATGGCAAAACAAATATCGTTTTCAAGTTTAGAACGTCAAAACCTTAGGACGACCACGAAAGACATTTTTGTAATTTTGACTATTTACTGTTCACAATTGACTTTCATTGTTCCTGATGATGTGGCACATTCCTATTGGCCCAAATTGCGAGTGCACCGTACACGCGGCTGTAGAGAATCACATTCTAGAAGCTGGTGCACTGTTCATTATTCACATCACGGATGAGTTACTGTTTACTGTTTCACTGTTCACTGTTCACTGTTCACTGTTCACTTCACGGATGAGTAACTGTTCACTGATGACGTGGCGAAATCTGGACGCTCCATTCTAAATTCATCCGATGGTAAATTTTCATCCGTATTTTGTATAAATAAGGGGTCTATCACCCATAATTTTCATATTCTGAATCCAAATCTGATATTAGATTTTTGAAATTCTCTCTCTTTTGTTCTCAAATTCTCAGTTTAAATAAAATAGTTATTTTCTAGTTAAATTATGTCTGGCTAATTTTATATAGCTGGGGCCAAAGGTGATACTGTTGATATGGAAAATATGATCCAATTATGGTAAGTTTATTATTTTTATGCTTTCTCCCCTATGATCTTTGTAGAGTTTTTGACTCACTGTAGATAGACAGATATTGTATAGCACAGTGAGTACTTTTACCCATATTTATCAAAGAGTGGTTTCTCCCCTCTGATCTTTGTGGAGTTTTTGACTCACTGTAGACTGACAGATATTGTTTAGCACAATGAATACTTTTACCCATATCTATCATAGAGTGATTTATCCCTTCTAATATTTGTGGAGTTTTGATTCACTGTAGACAGACAGATATTGTCTAGCAAAGTGAGTACTTTTACCTACATCTATCAGAGAGTGGTCAGTGGAACGGAATATCATCCCATTAATCTAGACTAAATATTAATAATTGGATCATATTCGAATTACCAACAGTGGATCCCTTAGCCTCAGTATTAATTTTAATTGATTTACATTTTATAACAAGCTTAGTAATTATTCCAGATAATTAATTCTACAAGGACAAGTGAACAACCTCCCTATGGTTCGACCCGGTCTTATTGGTTAATTTATTACTATGACACTCTTATACTTGGAAGTATGAACACTTCTTTAGGACGTGTCAAGTTTTTGACACCGCTGCCAGGGAGGTAAGTCCGCCTTTTTCTTTGTAGAGGTAATTTCTTTTTTTATTATTTTAGTTTTGTTATTATTATTATTATTATTATTATTTATTTCTCTCTAATCTTCCTTGTTCTTATTTTATGTTCAGTTTTGTATCACTTTCTCAATCATAAACTTCATCAACTTAAAAAAAAAAACTTGTAATCATTAATCACTTTTTTTTTTTTACATTTTTGTCCTTCAACTTTTTATTTGTATTTTAGCTTAGATCTTGTTTGCATTTGCATATAGGTCATTTATTTTTCATTCTTGCATATAGTCCCTATAACTATTATATTTTCACTTTAGTCCCTATATTTATAATTATTTACACTTTAACCCAACACTTGTGTATATTTGCATTTACACCCTTAGAATTTTTGCATGTTATTTTCATCACGTTTTCTTTTATTTTCTTCATTTTTGTGTATTTCAACTCCATGAACCCTCATTAAATTTGCATGAGACATTGGTCTCGAACATCTAGTGGTAGATTAATTAGGAGATCACAATCATCCACATTCACCAACAACATGGCTGAAAATCCACTTAGACATCCAGCAGGAAACCAAGCCGAAAACCTTTTAGACAACCTTGACAACATGTCTCAACACAACAACCATCCGCCTTATGTTGACCATGACCAACACATTAACCCAAATCCACCTAGAACTCTTAGAGACTACATGAACCCCACACGTACTGGAGCACCTTCAAACATAGCTTTCCTACCAAATGCAACACATTTTAATTTTAAACCGGGAATCATTCAACTTTTACCCAATTTTCACGGTCTTGAATCTGAAAACCCATATTTGCATCTTAGGGAGTTTGAGGAAGTCTGTAACACTTGCACTGACCAAAATGTTAGCATGGATATAATCAGGCTTAAGTTTTTCCCTTTTTCCTTAGAAGATAAAGCTAAAACTTGGTTACAAAACCTTAGGTCATGTTCAATCAAAACTTGGAATGACATGCAACAATAGTTCTTAAAGAAATTTTTTCCACCTCATAGAACAAACTCTCTTAAGAGGCAAATCACTTCATTTGCCCAAAAACCTGGGGAAACATTTTACCAATGTTGGGATAGGTTCAAAGAGTTGTTAAATGTATGTCCACATCACGGTTTTGAAACATGGAGGATAGTGTCGCATTTCTATGAGGGACTCACACCCTAAAGTAGACAAGTCATTAAAATGATGTGTAATGAGGAGTTCAGTGATGAAAATCCTGAAGAAGCACTTGAATACCTTAACCATATCGCCGAAAGTACTCAGAATTGGGACACCATTGGTTCCTATAAGTCTATGAGCAAACCATAACCATCTCCATCTAGTTGAGGCATTTACAATCTTAGGGAAGACCATGACCTTCAAGCTAGATTTACATCCCTAGCTAGGAAAGTTGAAGATTTAGAAACTAAAAAGAGTGAACATGTAAAATCTGTATAAGAAATTGCATGCCATGTATGTGATTCTGATGATCATATCACTCATAGTTGCCCAACTTTGCTAGCCATAAAAGATTGCCTTCATGAACAAGCCAATGTTTTGCACACTTTTAACAAGCCAAATTCCAACCCGTATTCACAAACCTACAATCCTAGTTGGAGAAATCACCCAAACTTTAGTTAGAGGAACAACAATCAAGCCCAGTCTTCACAACCACTAGGTCCATCACATCCACAAACACACTAGAATCTTGAAAACGTCAAGGTTATGCGCCTTATGTCCCACCATCTAGGAAAAACCTTGAAAACACTTTACACTCATTCATTGAGAAGTAAGAATCCATTAACAGCCAAATTGCACAAACCTTGATAGATGTTAAAGATACTTTGGCAAAGATTGTTTCTTCACTCACCACACACGAAAAAGGTAATTTTCCATCTCAACCACAACCAAATACCAAGAGTCAGTCAAGTTCCTATGACAATAACCAACCCCCAAACCAAGTCAAATCAATTACCACTCTTCGTAGTGGTAAAGTCATCGAAAAACCTATTCTTGATTCTTGTAAAAATGATGAAGAGTCATTTTCCAAGGGTAAGAAATGGGTTGATGAAACCACTGTTGACGAAGCAATAATTAAATCCTCATCTACACTCTCATATCCTCAGGCTCTTAAAAATTCACAGAAATTGAAGCACACCCTAGAGATTTTTGAAAATTTTAAACAGGTAAAGATCAATATCCCTTTGTTTGACGCAATCAAATAGGTACTGTCCTATGCCAAAATTTTGAAGGATTTGTGCACTGTGAAAAGAAAACATCAGGTAAGAAAGAAAGTCTTTATGGCTGAACAGGTAAGTTCCATTCTTTCCAATAAAAATGTTTTGAAATATAAAGATCCCGATTGTCCCACTATTTCCTGCACAATTGGTAACTGTAAAATTGAGTATGCTTTACTTGACCTAGGTGCTAGTGTAAATTTGCTTCCATACTCATTTTATCAGCAACTTAAACTTGGTGAGTAAAAGCCGACTTCAACCACACTTTGTCTTGTTGATAGGTCAATTAAAATACCAAAAGGAATAGTGGAAGATGTGTTAGTACAAGTCGATAAATTTATCTAACCAGTAGATTTTATTGTCTTGGAAACACAACCTGTTGTTAATGAGCACAAATCAATTCCTGTTATATTGGGCCGACCATTTTTAGCTATTGCTAATGCCTTGATTAATTGCAGGAATGGAATAATGAGCATGTCTTTTGGAAATATGGAAATTAAGCTTAATGTTTTCAACATGTCTAAAGAACCATTTGATGATGAAAATGAAGATGAAGATGAAGACGAAGACATTATTGAAACCATTGTTGAAGATCATGTTCAAAATGATTCTCCTAACTCATCTGAAATTTGTTTGATTAATTCACCTTAGTCAAGCATGCATTCACATCTTGATGATTGTTTACAGGTTGTCGAAGAAGAAGGTGACACTTCAGATTTTGAAGAATTGGAACAAACAGATGACATGCCAGAAGAAAAAGCACCTCAACTGGATTTGAAGCCCTTACCAAAAGGACTTAAATATGCTTACCTTATAGACAACCAGACCTACCCAGTGGTAATCTCGTCTAACCTCACAAAAGAGCAAGAAGGTAAGTTGTTACATGTTTTAAAGAAAAATAAGAATGCAATTTGCTGGACTTTGAAAGATTTGAAAGGTATTAACCCTTTGATTTGTTCACATCGAATAAATTTAAAGGAAAATGCTAAAACATATCGACAACCCCAAAGAAGACTTAACCTACACATGAAAGAAGTTGTCAAGACTGAAGTCCTTAAATTACTTGATGTGGGAATTATCTACCCTATCTCTGATAGTAAGTGGGTGAGTCCTACACAGGTTGTGCCAAAAAAATCTGGAATCACTGTTGTTAAAAATGAAAAGGGTGAGTTAATTCCAACTCGTGTTCCATCTAGTTGGAGCATATGCATTGATTATAGAAAATTAAATGATGCCACTAGAAAATATCATTTTCCCCTCTCATTCCTTGACCAAATTTTAGAAAGAGTAGCAGGACATCCCTACTACTACTTTCTTGATGGGTACTCTGGATACTATCAAATTCCCATTGCATTAAAAGACCAAGAAAAGACCACATTCACATGTCCCTTTGGAACCTTTGCATTTAGAAAAATGTCATTTGGTTTATGTAATGCTCCAGCCACATTTCAATGATCCATGCTAAACATTTTTAGTGACATGATTGAACATTGTTTAGAGGTCTTTATGGATGTTTTAACTGTGTTTGGAAATTCTTTTGATGAATGTCTAAATAACTTGGAAAGAGTCTTGAAACGTTGCATAGAAAAAAGACTTGTGCTTAACTGGGAAAAGTGTCATTATATGACCATATCTGGAATTGTTTTGGGTTATGTTGTGTCATCTAAAGGAATCGAGGTTGATAAGGTAAAAATTGAAGTCATTTCCAAGTTACCACCACCACAAACAGTCAAAGATATACGGTCATTTTTAGGGCATGCAGGATTTTATAGGAGGTTTATTAAAGATTTCAGTGTCATATCTAAACCACTTTGTAATCTCTTATTAAAAGATGCAAAATTTGAATGGACACAAGAGTGTGGAGAGTCTTTTAAAAGGATAGTTGACCTTTTAACGTCTGCTCCTATCATGCAATCCCCTAATTGGTCATTGCCTTTTGAATTGATGTGTGATGCGAGTGATTTTGTTGTTGGAGTTGTCTTAGGACAAAGAAGAGAAGGTAAGCCTTTTGTGATTTATTAGGCAAGTAAAACTTTGAATAGTGCACAAATGAATTACACCACCACTGAGAAAGAATTACTTGTTGTGATATTTGCATTAGATAAATTTTAGTCATACTTGATTGGTGCTTCAACCATTGTTTTTACTGATCACGCTGCTTTGAAGTATTTAATGTCTAAACAGGATGCGAAGCCAAGGTTGATTCGTTGGATTTTATTGCTACAAGAATTCAAACTCACAATCAAGGACAAAAAGGGTGCTGAAAATGTCGTTGCAGACCATTTATCACGACTCACCGTTGAGTCGTCATTTGATAAAGCACCCATCAATGATTCTTTTCATGATGATCTTTTATTCTCTATCACAACTTTGCCTTGGTATGCTGACATTGTTAATTATCTTGCAACAGGAATGATGCCACTCGATTGGAATGCACATGACAAAAAGAAATTTTTGACCGAGGTAAAACATTTTTACTGGGATGGCCCGTACTTATTCAAGTATTGTCCTTATCAAATTGTTCGACGGTGTATTCCAGGCAATGAGGTAAGTAGTGTCATTGAATTTTGTCATTCTGAAGCATGTAGTGGTCATTTTTCGTTAAAGAAAACGGCTGCAAAAATCTTGCAGTGTGGATTTTATTGGCCCACCTTGTTTAAAGACGCACATGCAATCTGTAAAACCTGTGAAAATTGTTAAAAGTTAGGATCCATTTCCAAGCGAAACATGATACCTTTAAACCCCATTCTTGTCATTGAAATATTTGATTGTTGGGAAATTGATTTTATGGGTCCATTTCTACTGTCATTTGAATTTTTGTACATTTTGGTTGCCGTTGATTATGTGTTAAATGGGTTGAGGCAATTCCTTGTCGAAATAATGATCACAAAATAATAATTAAGTTTTTAAAGGAAAATCTTTTGAGTTGATGTGGAATCCCTCGAGCCATTATCAGTGATGGAGGCAAATACTTTTGTAACAAACCTTTTGAGTCTTTAATGAAGAAATATGGTGTCACACATAAAATTGTCACACCATACCACCCTCAAACAAGTGGTCAAATTGAGTTAGCAAATAGGGAGATAAAACATATCTTGCAAAAAACGGTTAACGCTGATCGAAAAGATTGGTCTCTTAGACTAAATGATGCACTTTGGGCTTACCGCACTGCTTTCAAAACATCTTTGGGTATGTCTCCTTATCATTTAGTTTATGGAAAACCTTGCCACTTACCTGTTGAACTTGAGAAAAAAGCATATTGGGCCATTAAAGCTTTCAATTCTAACCTAAATGATGCTGGTGAATTACACAAGTTGTAAATAAATGAACTTGAAGAATTAAGAATTATGCATATGAAAATGCAAAAATTCTTAAAGAAAAATCTAAAACCTTTCATGACAGACGAATTTTAAGAAGATCATTTGAAGTTTCTTGACAGACGAATTTTAAGAAGATCATTTGAAGTTTGTCAAAAGGTTTTGCTTTATAATTCTCGACTTCATTTATTTTCTGGCAAATTGAAATCAAAATGGAGTGGTCCATTTGTTGTGAAACACATGTATCCATGTGGTGCTTTTGACATTAAGAATCCTAGGAATAGTAATGTGTTTAAAGTAAATGGACAATGTGTGAAATCATTCTTAGAAAATACAGATTTTCAAAAAGACTCTATCGTTCTTTTTTACCCTTGTTACAAAGGTGAGTAAACAAATCTTTTACTTTTGACTTTATTTGTGTTTGCAATTATCATTTTTGTTTTTGTTCGCTTGTAAGTTTTGAAATTTTGCAGGATTAATTTCTAGGTTCAGTTTTTGCTTGGTGTGTTTTGCTATATAACCCCGGTTAAGTGGCAGATAAAAGTACTCCGTGATAATTCAAGTCGGTTTAATTCAGTTTCCCAAATAACTGATCCCCAAAATAAGGCATGGACGAAATTTTCACAAACCTGTGGAAACATTTTCCATCGTTGCCATAAAATGCTCTGAAAAAGATTTACAAAGCACTTTCCGAAAGATTATGCTTACTGATGATAAACAACATTCCTGTTGAAATTCGTTGGTTGATCGAAGCTAAGGTACGTCTAGCAGGTGAGTCTACTGATTCATTTATATCTTACATGTTTGGTTTTGGAAGAAGTAACCTTGCAAAAAAATGAAGAGCTAAGAAGTTAGGGGTTACTTGTCACAAATGTGCACGTACAACTTGCAACACACGTTGTCGTTCTTTAGGAATGATGTCTAATAATCGGGAAGATAAAATTTTATTCATTAGGCATGGTTTGCGTAGGGAGTCAATGGATAATATCCTAACGACTCTTGATGCACATCCTAATGGATATGTGCAAATGCCAATTGACCGATTATGGCCACAATTTCAAAAAGAACATGCATAATATAGTCTTAGGAATCTGACTTTAAAAGACCATGTTTGCCAATTTATAAGAAAATTGGATGGGAAGCATATCCCCGACCTATAGAGGGTGTTGAAGCCGTTTCTAGACGTAAAACCAGAGAAAGATGTGAGCCACAATCACAACTACCAATAAATATCATTTTGTTTTTATTATCTTTTTCCTTCCGCATTTAATGTCTTTTGTAATTATTGTTGTTTACTTTTGATTTTTGAACCATTTAGATCTAATATCATTGACAAATACGTCACCCTATACATATAGGTGTATCATTGTGTTACATTTTCAGGATCTATAAATACAAGCATTTGTTTTCCTTTTTGCTTCAAGCACTCATAAACATTCAAAAGAAAAATTTATAGAGTGCATTAATGGCGTCACCTTCAATTAAATGATTCACAAACATTTGTGTGTTTGGTAGCACTAACTATGGGAAATACAGAGAGTTTGTTGAGGCTGTAACTCATCATGGTAAGGTTTTGGCTGAGCAAAAAATACACCTAGTGTATGGAGGAGGTAACTTGGGATTAATGGGGTGTGTTTCACGAGCTGCACGAGACAGAGGTAGTCAAGTTCTAGGTATTGTCCCAAAACCTATGGCCACAGCAGACATCATCGGAAAGACAAACGGCGAAGAGCTAGCTGTTTCAGGTATGCCTGAAAGATTGACTGCTATGTTACATCATGCTGATGCGTTTATAGCTTTGCCAGGTGGTTTTAGAACCTTAGAAGAAATCTTTACAATGGCATCCTGGGCACAACTACACATCCATGAGAAACCCATCTGTTTGTTTAATGTTAATAAATTTTATGATGGTTTGCTTTCATTTCTTGATCATGCTTAGAAAAATTATTACATTCCACCTTCAATCCGAAAAATCTTTATATCTGCTTCAAGTCCTCATGAGCTGATTGACCAGTTACAAGCTTTCAATTATGTGACAGGTCCTTCAACCTCCAAAATTGATTGGTCAATTGATGAAGAGAACAAGAAACGCAGAATTGATCTGAATCTCAGTTTGTGATTGTCCCATGGTTTTTATGCATTTTATTTTCCTTTATTTTGTATTTCTTTTGTTGTTTTACAGGATTTTGTTGTTTTGCAGGATTTTGTTGTCTTTCAAGTTGTTCAGGTGATATCTTCTAAACCTTGACTCTTTCTAAAGACATTAGGGACAATATCTCGTTCTGGTTGGGGGGAGAGGATAGTTGATTCAATAACTTTTATTTTTCAAAAAAAAAAACTAACTGACTTTTGACCATTTTTTTTTTGTAAAGATGACCGAGTAAGGAGATCTTTTAGATACTTTTGAGACACATCTTTGTAGTTCTGATGCATTTGTCCTCTCTTCTGACTATTCAAATTTATAAACTCTTCATTGTGTTATCATTGACTAATCCTTTTGTTCATTAAGTCATCTTGAGAAATTTTTTGAACTATTCTAGACACACACGCACATTGACACGTGATTATGTGCTGTAAGTTGAGATTTTACGATATTGAGTTCTGAAACATCATTCAAGGGTAACAACCGAAGGTGGTGGTCTTGTTTATATATATATATAGTAATAATAATAATAATAATAATTTTGTGTGTTGTGACCAAAACTCTTACTTAGTAGCTGGGCCAAATGCCTCAGTAAGCATTGAGTTTTCGTGTAAAATGGTGGAGTCTGGATAAGAATAAAGTGCAGTTTCGTAGCCTTTTTAACTCGAGCAATTAAGTCCGAGGGGTGCTTCAACATCTAATGCCCTAAGATCAACTGGTTTGGGAGTCATTGACCCAAAGCTCGTTACACGGGTTAAAGAGAAAGCTTAAGGGAATTGTACTAAAAAAACAAAAACAAAACATCTGCAATCCGAGTAATTAAGCCCGTATGAGTGTTTTAACACTTAATGCCCTAAAGCCAACTAGTTTGGGAGTCATTGGCCTAAAGCTCGCTACATGGATTAAAGATGGAATGTTTGTTTTCAATTTTGTTTTATTAACAAAAACCCAAAAAAAAAAAAAAGAAATAAAACTACTGCCTAAGGAAGAAGCCCTGATGAGATTTCGGAATAAAAATGTTGTTTGATTTCAATTGAATCTCATAGTTATTGTGTTGATCTTTATTGAGCATAAGAAAGTTTGATTGATAACTCAATTGATGACTGGCTGTCAAAGGGTGAGAAAAGAAGTATGGGAGAGTTTGTCTATTTGGTAGTTTAGAGATTTGAATTTGAGTTTTTACTATTTTTGTTTTAATTGCTAGGGACTAGCAATAAGCTGGTTGGAGGGTGTGATTAACACTGAAAAGTGTATGTTTACTAAGGGATAATATCATCATTTTACACTTCTAATATGATTAATTCCTCAATTCAGATATAATTTCGATCGCTCGCTTAAATAAATGGGTTGTGTAGTAATCAGTGTATTTTTCTTTATATTTCAGAGGTAATTAGATCAATTCAGAATCATGGAGAAGTCAAATGGCAAAACAAACATCGTTTTCAAGTTTAGAACGTCAAAAACCTTAAGAAGACCACGAAAGGCATTTTTATAATTTTGGCTATTCACTGTTCACAGTTGACTTTCACTGTTCACAGTTGACTTTCACTGTTCCTGATGATGTGGCACATTCTTATTAGCCCAAGCTGTGAGTGCACCGTACACTCGGCTGTAAAGAATCACATTCTAGAAGCCAGTGCACTGTTCACTTTTCACTTCACGGATGAGTCACTGTTCACTGTTCATTGTTTACTATTCACTTCATGGATGAGTTACCGTTCACTGTCACTGTTCACTGATGACGTGGCGAAATGTGGACGCTTCATTCTAAATTTATCCGATGGTCGATTTTCATCCGTATTTTATATAAATAGGGGGTCTCTCCCTTCTAATTTTCATATTCTGAATCCAAATCTGATATTAGATTTGTGAAATTCTCTCTCTTTTTTTCTCAAATTCTCAGTTTAAATAACATAGCTATTTTCTAGTTAAAGTATGTCTGGCTAATTTTATATAGCTGAGGCCAAAGGTGATACTGTTGGTATGGAAAATATGATCCAATCATGGTAAGTTTATCATTTTTATGCTTTCTCCCATCTGATCTTTGTGGAGTTTTTGACTCACTATAGATAGGCAGATATTGTCTAGCACAGTGAGTACTTTTACCCATATTTTTCAGAGAGTGGTTTCTCCCCTCTGATATTGGTGGAGTTTTTGACTCACTGTAGACTAACAGATATTGTCTAGCACAATGAATACTTTTACCCATATCTATCAGAGAGTGGTTTATCCCCTCTAATATTTGTGGAGTTTTGACTCACTGTAGACAGACAGATATTGTCTAGCACAGTGAGTACTTTTACCCACATCTATTAGAGAGTGGTTAGTCGAGTGGAATACCATCCCATTAGTCTGGACTAAATATTAATAATTGGATCATATTCGAATTACCAACAGTGGATCCTTTAGGCCCAGTATTAATTTTAATTGATTTACATTTTATAACAAGCTTAGTAATTAATCTAGATAATAAATTCTATAAGGACAAGTGAACAACCTTCCTATGGTTCGACCTGGTCTTACCGGTTAATTTATTACTATGACACTCTTATACTTGGGAATAGGAACACTTCTTTAGGACGTGTCAATATATATATATCATGCTAACCATAAGAGAATAGTCATAATTATCAAGGACATTAATTTCTTTACAGAAACAAGGCTAGGTTTCTGGTTTAGTATTATATGATGGGGATGATATTTCTGAATCTGAAGAAGATCCGTCTATTATTAAAACTTTGTTGTCTGAGGAGGATGAGCTACATGAACTAGGAGTCTTTGATTATATATACAAGGCTTGTATGATTTTCTCTTTAGTCTGGTCGTCTAAGTCTAAATTTATCTTTTTTTTCTGTTCAGGGCATTTATTGGCATAGTGTCCTCCTTTGCCACACTTAAAACACTTATTATTTTTCTTATACGAATTTTGTTATAGTGCTTTTTGGATCCTTTCTTGGGGGGGGGGCATGACCCTTTCTTAGGAGACCAAATTACGTTCCCCTTTTTGTCAGCTTTTCTATTTACGTCTATCCTATATTTATGTCTTTTAGCCAATGTATCATACATATGGAATCTCCTTTTCTTCCTACCTTTTGTGGGAGGTAATTTGTCAAACCCAAATTGCTCACACCATGAGCCTAGTTCTTTTCTAGTTGTTAGCTTTTGTTTTTTAAGTTGACTTTAGAGTCTAAGGTCATTGCATAGCTGCATAGCCACGATATTTATAGAGGCTATGATTTCTCCATAAGTCCAGGTGTCTAAATCTACTTGGGACCAATCAGACCAGCCCATTTTTCTAACCATTTCGTCTCTTACTTTGGTATAAAACAGTTTTGGTAGTCCTGAAATGAATTTTTCTTTCCAATAGGCATTAGCGTTGTCAGGTCTTTGGAAAACTCTTGTTAGGAAGATATCTTTATACCATTTGAAATCATTTAGTTTTTTACATTTTAAATTTTGTATTTTTGAAAATTCTTTTTCTTGGTTAATATTTGGGTTTCCTACAAAGTGCATTAAAATGGTATTGCACAAAACATCAATACCATCAGGTTCAGATGTAGTGGTTGTGGTTTGGGTTTGTGTTGAAGTAGATTCAAAAGCAGTTGGGTCATTGGTCTGTGTGGGATAATTTGTTGTAACTATCTTAGTATGTCCAATAATAGACTGTTTTGCTAGTTGGCTTAAAGTGTGTGTCCACCATCCAAATAGTTATCCCTCAAAACCAGTGGTTAGAGAGGTAACAACATCAGAATGTGACATGTTCTGTTTCTTAATATAAATGTATCCTATAGTATGCATTTGTCTTAATACTGTAATTATTTGGTATTCAGATAGTCCGTTAATATTAAATTGGTAACATGCATTCCCGGTGTATGCTTTATAGGGAACTGTTTCTTCATATTGCAGATCTGGGGGAGTTGGTCTAGGATAATATGGTTTAGTATTTTGAAAATATTTGGTCGTATTGTAGTTATCTGTTTTTTCATTTGTTGTAATTTTTTGTATAAAATCTTGGAAATCTTTGATCTCATCTTCTTCCTCGGAGGAATCTGAAGGAGCCTTTTTATCAATGGTTTGGACATTAGGATGTGGGATTGTTCCTAACCTTTCTTCTAAGGTTCTTAAAAGTTCTGCCTCATCAATTAGATTGTCAAAACATTTTTCAATACCCGTATGGTCAGGGAATAGGATTGGTTCGGATTTTATGATCTTGTCTTTACCTTTATTAGATAAAGAAGGCATATTATAAGGGACATAGACCTGGGGAGGTACATCTTCTTTAATTGGTGAGATACTTGCCTGGGTTAAATTAAGATCGATTTTTTCTAATTGTTCTTCTATAGAATTAAGAAAGAAATTGGTATAGTTCCCTTGTCTCATGACTAACCCAATTTGGTGAGAAGATGAGGTTGTGGTTTGGGACATAGGTTCATCAAATAATGTAAAAGGAGTACATTTTGTTATGTTGGTTTCTGTTCCTGTAGAATGGTCATCATTAGGCATATTGATTTCAAAATCCCTAGGAGGGGGGTGCACTTGTTTTTCGATTTCTTTTTTAGTCTTATAAGATCTGAGGTTTTGTCTATTTATTACAGAGCAGGTTTGTTCATAGTTTTTTCTTTCAACGTACCAATCAAAAAATGGGATGTCTAAGTCAAAGTCAGTTAGGCACTTTATCCATCTTTCATGGAACTGTTTCCTTTTATTAATTGAATAATTCTTTTCATATTTTTCTCTTAAGGCCTGGTTATGAGTGGAATGGTAATCTGCTATGAGGAAGTCAAATTTGTCTTTACGAATGACATTAATGGTTCTAATAGGGGGTTCTGGTTATAATATTTCAGTTAGGACTTGGGATGGTGTTGGTGAGGTCTGTCCTTAATCATATGAATGAATTGGTTGGGAAATTTGTTCTGGGGTTTTCTGGACATGTGTCACATGTGTAGTGGATCTGGATTCGGGTCTTCTTCTGGGCCTTAAGTTAATGGGCTCAGAATCATCATATGGGTCATAATTTGGTGTGGAAAACATGAGTTGTTTATCAATTCTTCTGGAAGTTAGACTAGGAATTTGTCTGGCAATATTTCTTCTAGATGAACTAGAAAGGGAGTTTCTAGCTGATTGAAAATCACTCAGAGATCTGGAATGGTCACAATCTGTTTCTCTAATTGATAAACTTCTTCTGAAGGATATTCTTAATGTTCCATCTTGTTCAGTTACACAATCGTGTAAATTTCTCATTGGAGGTTTATAAGATGGTTGGTCAACTTTTTCTTTGACCCAATCGTTTGGAAACTTAATGTTTTCCCATTTAACCGGAACAGGAACAAGTACATTTATGGATGGTGATGCATTAAAACATATGGTCTGGCCAGCTGGAACTGATGGTGGTATATAACTAGGTATAAGTCCTGAAGTTAATACTCTATAGTGGACTCTATACACAAGTTTATATGGATTAGATTTTTCCAAAAATTTATAATTGTGTGTTTGAATGTCAATTACTAAACACTTTTCTTTATGCTCATCAGTATTTAATGCAATAGTGAAATTAGGATATACTTGAAAATAAATTGGTCCATAAGTCAAGGATGTTTCTGACATATCAAGGATAGATTCGTTGTAGTCAGTAATCCTTTTGTCTCTTAAAACAATTAAAAGGGAATTGTTTAAGCCAATTTTTTAAAGAGGTTTTACACCAACTTGGACACTACCAATGTGTAAATCATTGAAACCAATTTTGTTGTAATGAGTCAAACTGTTCTTATTTAAAAGATTTGTCGAAAAAGTATTATTTTAGAATTTAACATTTATTTCTTTGGTCTTCTGGCCTAATAATGTTCTAAAATCCAAAAGCTTCTTTTTATAAATACTATTTTGTTGAATATTAGGCAACTGCCAATTAACCAAATCTTTGTCATCCCAGTTTGTCTCAAAATTGGCCACAGATTGTCCAGTGCTACTATTAACATCATCGGGTTCGATTCCGGGTCTGGAACTACTTGCAGACATGGTGAAAAAAATAAATAGTCAGAAACCCTAGGTTTTGACTCACAACCTGGTCAACGGGTCAACAGCCTACAACACTCTAGCAAACGGCAAACACCCTTAGACCTACTGACTTTTGCACGTAAAAGTTTAAAAACTATAAGTCTTCTTCAACAAGCCTTAAGGCTCTGATACCAAAACGGAACACGAAGATATATAACAGAAACCAGAGGATAAAATATAGCACAATAACAAACATATAAGAAAATAGAGAGATAATAAACCAAGCAACTGTTTAATAATACAACAATACAGTATAATAAAACAATGGTTCTAACAAGTACGTGACAATTGTTCTACCCAAGTTATTCCTCAACAAAGCTGTAATAAACAAAGTTGATATGGAAAGGTTCTGGTTTCCAGCCTATATACTTAGACCAGATAATAACAATGGATCATAAAAGAGATAGAGAAATAATGTCTTACAGTGCTTACAGAACAATAGTCTGACAGCAAATATGTCTTTAAGATGTCTTTACAGAAATAGTCACTTTATTTATGATTCAAGAAATTTTTACAAAATAGGAGAAAAGAAAAGATGTTGTTACGCAGAGCAATTGATAAAAGAGATGATAGAAAATTGAACTTGATTCTGAATGAAACTAGCAAACATATATATAGGTGAGAAAAGTAACTCTAGTTAAAAAGAAACCATGGTAACATGTCGGCCAACCATAGTTAGTCAAATAGTATAGCATAGCTGGACGATAAGCCTGTCTGCCATGATGTGGAAAGGGATGAGATTCTCTTGTCAATTCTTGCTTTTGTCAACTTTACTTTTGTCTGCCACGATGTCTTCTGGTAATTTCCATTTTGTCGTGTTAGGCTACTTTATGGGTTGTGACCAAAATAGGTCGATGGATCATTGCTGTCAAATGGGTCCCTATCTGATCCTTCATTGTTAACACTGTTCTCTGATCCTGCTTGTGACATATTGGCCATTGTATTCCTCATTTCTTCAGCAATCTTCATTAGTTCATTTGGAGAAGATGTTGTAGCAATTCTGGCCTGGTTTTGAGATTTGGCCATTAAAAAACTAGACTGGTCATTCACCTTCGTGCAGAAGGTGGGATTGTCCGTTAACCACTTAGAAACTTTGTCTTTTCCCAAGTTGGCAAGATTCATGCCACTCCACCATTTTATCTTTATTTGTCGACCGAAATAAGGAACATTAACGTTGCCAATTAATTTTTTCTGGATGGAATACTCAAGCATGAGAATCTAGGTCAAGTTGAATTGGACAAAGAACAAAAATAGATCTGGGTAGAATTCCCAGGAGTCTGTTTTGTTAACATTTGATGTCCATAAGGAAAAGCTTTCTTTTACTGGAGGAGGGAGAAGGTCAATAATGGGTCCAAACTTGTCCCACCATTCTAAGAACCAAAATGGTAGGTCAATAAGAAAGTTTTTATCAAAATAGAGTAACCAGGAAAGAGAATTTCCAGGGTTCTGTCCATAGAAAAATTTGGTCCAAGCATCTCTGTAATCCCAATATGAGAATTCAGAGACATGAAAGATATGACTGAAATTTCTGGTCGAATTTGGGTCTCCACCCCATTGTTTCAGAGTGATTATTTTGCAAATTTTGATCTTTCTGAAAATGAGTTTTTCTTTGTCAACTTTGTCAAAAACGTCAGAAATGAATATTGAATCTGTGTCGACAAGAATGAATTCATAGAATATGTCTTTTTATCAAATCTTCAGGGATCCTGCCAAAAAGAGGGTTGATGATATCATCTGCCAGCTTTTTGGGTTCCCTAAAGTAATGGTCATGCAAGAATTGGTCTTCCATAACAAAAAACCTATCAAATAAAGGTTTATTGATATATGCATATGTGGGGTGATTCATTTTTGGAAGGGCTGAGGCCTGTGTTTAGGTCTGTATTTGGGCTTTTTCTTTTTGTGCTTGGATTTTGTCTTGCTTTTTCGAGTGTGGGCTGATATTTGATGATAGTACTTTTTTAAATGGGATACTGTCTATGGCCAATGGTGAAAAAGGGTTTGTCGTGTGGATTGGACTCTGACTTGGGCTACGACTAGACGAAGGCCCAGCAGGAGGTAATGGAGGAAACTGTATAGGCAGTTGATGGGGGGATCTGGGTTGTGATAATAGTGATATGGCATATTTGTCTTTGTGGCTTCCTCTAGGAGAGGATTGATAAGTCGATTGATAAGTCAATAAGTCATCTGATAAGTCAGATCTGGTGGAGCCTCTTCCTCGGCCACCACCTCGACCTCTGTTGGTACTGGTCATTTTTCTCCCTGTAAAAATTCTCTGGTCAGAAAGTCGGGAAGACTATTTTCTGATCCTTTTATATATTTAATATCAAAGTCAAATAATGATAAAAGTGCTTGCCATCTAGCAAAAATTTGTTTTGAGGCAAGATTTTTCACATCTTTTTTCAAAATGAATTTGGCTGACTGACAGTCAACCCTTAATAAAAACTTCTGATTTATTAAATCATCCTGTAATTTTTGAATGGTCAAAACAATAGATAATATTTCTTTTTTCACAGTAGAGTATTTTTTCTGTGTCTCATTCCAAGAACCAGAAACATATCTAACTAATCTTTCTTGGTCATTTATTTTTTGTTTTAGGATACCACCATAGCCAATATCTGATGCATCAGTTTCTACTGTTTTTGGAGCGTCAGGGTGACAAATAGTCAAACACAGGAGTCTTTTGACATAATTTTTCACATGCAAAACTGTTTTAGTATGTTCATTGGTCCATGGAGGGGGGTTCGTTTTAAGTCTTTGAAAGAGTGGTTTACAAATGATACTAAGTTCTTTATAAAAATTTGAAATATAATTTAAACATCCCAAAAACCTTTGGAGTTGTTTCTTGTCTCTAATTTCGTTAGGAATTTTGTCAGCAAACTCTAGGCTCCTATGAATAGGAATAATAGTTCATCTTTTGATATTGTGCCCTAGAAATCTGATACTGGTCTGGAAAAGGTTGATCTTAAGAGCGGATATGACTAGTCCATGATGTTTAACAGTCTTATAAAAGATTTCCAAATGTTTCCAGTATTGGTCAATGTTTTTTGAAAATATTAATACATCATCAATATATACAATGAAAAATTCAGAATAAGGATTAAAAATGTTATTCATAATGCATTGGAATTCACTATGAGCATTTTTCAGGCCAAAAGGCATTACATTCCATTCATATTGTCCAAATGGGACTGTAAATGCTGTCTTATATCTATCTGATTTAGCAATTTGGATTTGCCAGAATACTGATTTCATGTCGAATTTTGAAAAAACTATTGCATCATATAATCTTTTTAATAAGTCAGATTTATTTGAAATAGGATATCTGATCCATAATAATGCATCATTTAAAGATTTATTGTTAATGACTAGCCTAGGAACTCCTCTTTCTATTTCTGCGTTTTTCTGGACATAGAAAGCAGGACAACTCCACGGAGATTTAGATTTTCTAATTAATTTCTTGTCAATCAGATCGTGTATTTCTTTCTTACAATATTCCATTAGGCTTGAAGACATTTGTATTGGCCTGGCTTTAGTGGGGATCCCATTTTCATTAAAATCTTTGGTGTATGGGAGAGATACAATATGCTTCCTTCTATCCCAGAAAGCATTAGGGATGGAAGAGCAAACCTCCTTTTCTAGTTTTTTTTTTAAGATATTATTTTTTCTTGAACTAATGGTTCTTTGATCTTCTCATCTTGTCTTTGAAAATTTAAATCATCTTTTAGAAATGATAATTGGTTTTGTTTTCTAGTTAGGGTGGCAATATAATTGTCAATAGGTTCTGAACGAATATTTTCTTTCCTTAAAGTATTTAGGTATTTTACAAGGACGGGAAAGAGAAAAGGGAATAGGATTTCTTTTCCCAAATATTCTATTACAATGCCTTCAGTAATAACTTTAAATGGTGATATTAAGTATAAGAAGGGTAACCCTAAAATAACATTTTGTGAAAGAGTTTTTACTACGATAAAGTCATTGTTATAACAAACTTCGTTATTGCAGACTTTAGCATTAGTGAGTTTGTAATTGATGTCTAGTCTTATTTTATTAGCGCCATATAATGATTCAGTGGTGGCTTCAAGATATTTTGTGGGGACTAGAGATTCTATAATGCAATTTAAGTCTGCTCCTGTATCAATAAGTGCAGTGGCACGAATATTATAATTAGAAGTGATTCTAATGTCAATTTCAACATACCATTTTTGTATTCTTACTTCTTGTATGAAATTAATTTGACTTATACTTAAAAGATCTTGTGGTGGTTCATGGTCTTCAGGTTCCTTGTCAGGTTCTTCATCGGAGCTATTAAATCCTATTTCTTGTTTTTTATGGGATACTTTTGTAAATTGTTTGTTAACCGCATCTTCTATTTGTAATTCTTGCACTTGAATTTTTAGGATTTTTATTTCTTCTTTGATGCCTATGATTTCTTTTTGTAAGTAAGGAATAATTACTCTTCTTGATTTACTGTTAAATTTTCCTAACACATTTTGTTCAAAATCTGGTGTTTCAAAAGGGGCGTTTTTGAAAGGTTTAGTTTCATTTAATGGTTTATCTCTAGTGCTTGTAGAGGGTTGATCCGTAATTCTTTTTTGTAATTGTCTAATATATTGGGCTTTTTGTATAGGGTCTTCGATGCTGTCTATCATGCTAATCATAAGGAAATAGTCATATTTATCAAGGACATTAATTTCTTTACAGAAATAAGACTGGGTTTCTGGTTCAGTATTATATGATGAGGATGATGTTTCTGAATCTAACGAAGATCCGTCTATTATTAAAACTTCGTTGTCTGAGGAGGATGAGTTACATGAACTAGGAGTCTTTGAGTCTATATACAAGGCTTGTATGATTTTCTCTTTAGTCTGGTCGTCTAAGTCTAAGCTATTTATCTTCTTTTTCTGTTCAGGGCATTTATTGGCATAGTGTCCTCATTTGCCACACTTAAAACACTTGTTATTTTTCTTATAGGAATTTTTGTTATAATGTTTTTTGGATCCTTTCTTGGGGGGTCATGACCCTTTCTTAGGAAACCAAATTACGTTCCCCTTTTTGTCAGCTTTTCTATTTATGTCTATCTTATATTTATGTCTTTTAGCCAATGTATCATACGTATGGAATCTCCTTTTCTTCCTACCTTTTGTGGCAGATAATTTGTCAAACCCAAATTGCTCACACCATGAGCCTAGTTCTTTTCTAGTTGTTAGCTTTTGTTTTTTAAGTTGGCTTTTGAGTCTAAGGTCATTGCATAGCTGTATAGCCACGATATTTATAGAGGCTATGATTTCTCCATAAGTCCAGGTGTCTAAATCTACTTGGGACCAATCAGACCAGCCCATTTGTCTAACCATTTCGTCTCTTACTTTGGTAGAAAACAGTTTTGGTAGTCCTGAAATGAATTTTTCTTTCCAATAGGCATTAGCGTTGTCAGGTCTTTGGAAAACTCTTGTTAGGAAGATATCTTTATACCATTTGAAATCATTTAGTTTTTTACATTTTAAATTTTGTATTTTTGAAAATTCTTTTCCTTGGTTAATATTTGGGTTTCCTACAAAGTGCATTAAAATAGTATAGCACAAAACATCAATACCATCAGGTTCAGATGTAGTGGTAATGGTCTGGGTTTGTGTTGAAGTAGATTCAAAAGCAGTTGGGTCATTGGTCTGTGTGGGATAATTTGTTGTAACTGTCTTAGTATGTCCAATAATAGACTGTTTTGCTAGTTGGCTTAAAGTGTGTGTCCACCATCCAAATAGTTGGCAGTTGCTAAGTTATTTTTTTTATATTTTATTGTTGTAATAAAAAAAATGTTGTAATATATTCAAGTTTCAAAGGATCGAAGAATTGAAGAATTCGAAGCAGAAAAAGTAGCAACAGAGTAACCCGGAGTAGCCATACAAGGGTTCGGGTGTACAAGTGCCCAGACACGAGACCTTTGGATGGTGGTTGCTTGATGACTTGTTCGCCAAGTTAGGATTAGGGTTTTGTATTTCAAACATGAAAATCCCCTTAAAAGCATGTGTCTAATAACCTAGAGGGGGGCGAATATGTTTTAATCAAGTTAATTACCAATATTTCATGATTAGTCAATATTAAAGATTTACCCAACAAACAAACAAACAAACAAACAGACAAAATCAAGTGTAAAGTGCGAAAATATAAACAACACTTGATATATACATGGAAACCCTCCAACTGGGAAAAACCATGGGCTATTCTGCTAGCCACACACGATCACTGAAATCCACTATATGAATAAAAGGTTACACCTTCAAGGGATACTCTCACTCTCACTCTCGACAACCTCAGGCTATGAACACTAACACTCACCACTCTTGGTTCAATCCCTAGTGATATCCCCTGATCCACTACTCTTGGCATGAGCACCTCATACTCTACCCCTCGGGCCTTTTACAGTGGCACTTGACCAATTGCTTTCCAACCCACCTTTGGTTGCAAGACTTGACTTGCTTGTGCAACTTCACCTAGAAGCCACAACACTTTGACTCTATGAAGATTATAAAGGTCTAAATGAACAATTAATGAATGCTCAATGCAATAATGTGCAAGACCAAACACAAAATGCTTAACTAGATGTCATAATGCAATTTAACACCCTAGTTATCAATAATTCTTGTATGCCCATATATAAGGACTCAATTAGACATAGATAAACCTAACAACCTAATTGTCAAATAAAGTCCAATCAACACAAGTTGTCACACCATACGTTCAAGGGAAATAATTTTGCAATCAATAAATGAAATCAATGAGGCATAAATAAAGATGTCTAAATGCAATGCATAGGGACTTAGCTATAGGGCAAAATAGTCTTAAATGCTAGCTATCAATAAAATCTAAACTCAACCAACATTCAATATCTCAAACATGTTAGAAATAACATTAAGCAAGGGGGCATGCATTTAATCAACAAATAAATGCTAATCCTAGGTAAACATGTCATAATAATAGAACAAGAGATTATAGGACATGTAGAAAATACCTAGTCAAAGAAAACAAGAAGACTCTTGCTTGAATAATGCTAGGAAGATGTTATATGCTCATGTGAAGGTGTTTGGTTGAGTAAAGATGTGTTCTTGGGAGCTATCTCTCTCTCTCTTAGAGTCAATTTCTCTCTCTAGGAACTTTAGTTTCAAAGCTATCTAGGTTACAAATGAAGGAGAATATGATATATATATATATATATATATGGTGGGAAAACGAGCAGAACAAGAAAAGACGTTTTTGCCCAAATCAGATTTTTCGCATGAGACTTCGCACGTGGCTAATGCCAAAACTTATCAAGCAAAATTCATATCAAGATTTTCACTTGAGACTTCGCACCAGGCTCAAGGGAAAACTTGTCAAGCAAAATATTTTTGTCAGGATTTTCGCTTGAGACTTAACACGAGGCTCGACCGAAATCAACTCTCAGCAGTCCAGCTTGAAATTCAAGTTGTTCAAAACATGACCAACGACTTCGAAACCTTTCATATAGTATACCGTTGGAAAGGAATGGAAGTCTACTTTCTGTATAAAGAGTTATGGTCAATTAAATGACCAAATGTCAGATTTGGACAACAACAAAAGTGTCCAAACTCATGGAAACAACCATGTGACCAAAGACCAAACCAAGAGAAGAATGGGACCTTCTCAAATGGTAACTCAACGAGCTAAAACAAGCACACCATCATGCACATGCGGACACAACACAAAACCAAGCTTAAATCTATAAATGAAGTACAAGTGTGATTATGAAGAGATGCACACATAAACAATTTCAATACAAATGCAAGATGAACAAAACATGCACAAGGTGTGTATGTGCTCCTAAACTCTTCAATAGGCAAAGTTAAGTGAATATACATTTTGCTCTTGAAGTCATGAAGATGCTTGGAAGCTTGCTAACGAGGACCTAAGCTACCCATTACATAATCAACTCTAATGCGGTGTGGTTTGTCATGAAATAAGTAAATCATAAAATCCAGGTCCTTACAAAACAAATGTAATTTACTTGTTTTTCTAGGACGAACCAAAATTGTGGCTATTTACTTTTTCATAAATATTGCAATGTTTGTCATTATTTGGTAACATGTCAAAGAATTGGAGTGCCACTCATATATCTATTTTGGTATGAACATGCATTGAATGGTTTAGATATCTAATTGGCATCTAGATAACTTGGTAAATCATTCGATGGAATTAGATCACACGCCTTAAACAATTAAGTGGGAGAAAGTGTTTGGAACACCTATGGCCTTCAAGTTTAGTTGAGCTTTATGTTTCATGCAATAACCTCTAAAGGGGTATTCATGAATGAAATTTAGCAAGATTTTTTCTTATAAAGATAGACTAGACAATTGACTCAAACAATATCTAATCTCAAAGGAGGGATATTCGTAAGGGAATATATTGAAGGTCGATAACTTGATAACACACTCAATGTAATTTTATTAATATCCTCCTAAGAGTTTTTGTTAATAAAATCGCAAGGCTAAAATTGAAAATGTTGGCTGTTATGTTAACAATTTGGTAGGACCTAATCAGACTAGTAGATGGTGCGAAGTTCCAAAGGAGGTGTGACATTTATGGGTGTTGTGTCACCGTTGAATTTTAAAATTGAATTATTTTATTTAATTCAAGATAAATATTTGAAAGTGTTTTATCATGATTGTTTACTTATATACTTTTTGTTATTATTCATAAATCATGACCCCATCCCTAATCAACATCCTAAAACATAATACTTTAACTGGTGATAATTATGTCACATGGAAAAGGAAAATTGGGTTGTTGCTGCAAGCTGAAAAACATAAATTTGTTATGTGTACTCCTAAACCATTAACTCCTACTAATAAATCTACAAAGAAGCAAAGAAACGAGTATCAACAGTGGAAGACTTCAGATGAGATGGCCAAATGTTACATTATGGCCACCATCTCCGACATGTTGTAACAGCAGCATGAAGGAATGGAGACTGTTGCCGATATAGTGATGTCTTTGGAAGAGATGTTTACTATGAAGTCTAGGACGACTAAGAGAGAGGCATTGACTGCTTTTATAAATCTTAGGATGAAACCTGGACAGGCAGTGAAAGATCACATGATAAAAGTCATAGTACATCTCAACATTACTGAACTCAATGGTGCTGAGATTGATTGTGAGACAAAAAATGACATGATTGTCAACTCACTATCGGATTCCTTTGATCAGTTCAAGTTGGACTACACCTTGAACAATAAGGAATACACCTTGCAGGGCCTAATACAAGATGTTCAAAGGGCCGAGAAAATTCTTATGAAAGGCAAGGGTGAAGAGATTCATATGGTAGGTAAAATTGATACTGTTAAGACCCATAAGAAAGTCAAGAAACAATAGGAAAAAAAAACAACTTGGACCTACTAAGAAGGAGACTAAGAAAGTAACTAAGATCAAAGGGAAGTGTTTCCTTTGTGGTGAAAATGAACATTAGAAAAGAAATTGGCCAAAGTCTCGGGACAAGAAGAAAATAGGTAATATTAATTATCTTGAAACATGTTTTCTGACAGATTCTATAGATTCTTGGATCACAGACTCTGGAGCCACTAATCATGTTTGTTATTCCTAACAAGGGTTCAATAAAAAGAAAAGGCTTAATGCAAATGAATTAAACTTGCGTTTAGGCAACAGAGTGTTAGTGTCTGCCAGTGTAGTGGGAGATATTATAATTAATTTAGATTCTTATAGGCATTTAGATTTAATAGATATTTATTATGTACCTCAGTTCAAGAGGAATTTAATTTAATTTAATTTCTTGTTTAAATAAATTTGGATACTCAGTTACTTTTAATAAAGGTTTTATTATTAGTAGGAATAACAAATTTGTTTGCAAAGGTACATTGGAAAACTCTTTATTCTATTTGTATAACAATATATCTCACTTGTTAGGCACGAAATCAACAAAACCTAATCATAAAAGAGTAAAATTATAAGATAAAACCTACCTATGGCATTTACGCCTATGTCATATTAACTTAGACATGATTAAAAGATTAGTTAGTGATGGACCTTTATGTGACTTAAAGGTTGATGATCTACCAACTTATGTATCTTGTTTGGAAGGTAAGCTGACCAAAAGGTCGTTCATGACCAAAGGCCATTCATGACCAAAGGCACAAGAGCCACTGAATGTTTAGGATTAATACACAATGATGTGTGTGGTCCTATGAGCATTCAAGCTGGAGGTGGATATGAGTACTTCATCACTTTCACGGGTGATTACTCGAGATTTAGTTATGTGTATCTCATGAGACATAAGTTGGATGCTTTTGACATGTTCAAAGCATTTAAAGCTGAAGTAGAAAATCAGTTTGAGAAACACAAAAAAATATTGAGGTCTGATCGTGGTGAAGAATATCTATCTGGTGAGTTTTAGCACTATCATATTGATAATGGGACAATTTCTCAGTTTTTTATGCCAAGTACACCTCAACAAAATGGGGTGGCAGAAAGGAGAATAAAACTCTTTTGGACATGGTTAGGTCTATGTTGAGTTATTCAATGCTTCCTAATTCTTTTGGGGGCTATGTTTTACAAACAGCTATGTACATTCTAAACAATGTACCATCTAAGTCAGTCCCTAAAGCACTACATGAGTTGTGGACTAGGCGAAATCCTAGTTTACAACACTTAAGAATATTTGAATGTCCTGCGCACGTGTTGAAAAGAATGACAGAAAAGATAGAGTTCCATTCAGAAACATACATATTTGTAGGGTATCCAAAAGGAACCAAATGATATTATTTATATTATCCTTCAGATCTTAAGCATTTGTTTTGACAAATGCTAAATTTCTTAAAGATGACTATATGAATAATTTTGTGCCTAAAAATAGAATTGTCCTGAATGAGCTTTCATGAAATACAATTCCACAAGAGGTTTCACAACCTAGCCCAATTGTAAGTTTTGCACTAACACAAGATCAACAACCTACCATTCCTCCTCATAGTGGGATGAGAGGGTTAGTAGACAACCCTAGAGATACATCGGTCTAGGAGAATCAATAGAAAATCTCTAGGACGACGATAATCCCTACACGTATAAGGAAGCCATGGAAAATGTTGATTGTCGCCATTGGCAAAAGGCAATGCAATCCGAAATTGAATCTATGTTCAAAAATAAAGTATGGTCTCTTATGGACTTGCCTAAAGGGATAAAACTCATTGGGGGCAAGTGGGTATACAATAGGAAAAGAGGAATATATGGAAAGGTGGAAACCTTTAAAGCTAGATTGGTATATAAAGGTTACACACAAAAGGAAGTATCGACTATGAGGAAACGTTCTCTCATGTGGCCATGCTTAAATCCATTAGGATACTCTTATCCATTGCGGCATCTCTAGATCTAGAGATTTGACAAATGGACATCAAGACAACATTCCTTAATGGAAGTCTTGACGAAAGCATCTATATTTTACAACCAGAAGGATTCATTGAAAACGATCAAGAGGAAAAGGTATGCCAGTTGCAAAGATCCATATATAGATTGAAGCAAGCATCCATATCCTGGAATATAAGGTTCGATCAAGCTATGAAAAGTTATGGATTTATTTAAAGCTTTGACGAACCATGTAGACAAAAGGATCAAAGGTGATAAGTTGGTTTTCCAAGTTCTTTACGTTGATGATATACAACTCATCGGAAATGATGTAAGTGTATTGACATCAGTAAAAGAATGGTTAGCAAAACAACTTGATATGAAGAACTTAGGAGAAGCAAGTTATATTCTTGGTATCCAAGTCATAAGGGATAGAAAGAATAGAACGATTGCATTATCCTAAGCTTCATACATAAATAAAATATTGTCTAGGTTCTCCATGCACGATTCCAAGAAAGGTATGTTACCTTTCAGACATGGAATTAAACTTTCTAAGGAACAAACTACAAAGAATGAGCACGAAGAAAAATTCATGAGTAGGGTTCCATATGCCTCGGCAGTTGGAAGTCTCATGTATGCAATTCTCTGCACTAGACCAGCTATTTGTTTTGTTATTGGCATAGTTAGTAGGTTTCAATCGAAACTTGGTCCTAATCACTAGACGGTCATTAAGCATATTTTCAAGTATCTCAAAAGAATGAGAGATTATATACTTGTATACTCTATAAGGGATTTAATTTCCATTGGGTATACAGATTCTAATTTCCAGTCTGATTCTGACTCCAGAAGATCAACATCAAGATCTGTGTTTACTCTTGGAGGCGGGGCAGTCATATGGAGGAGTATCAAGCAATCATGTATTGTTGATTCCACCATGAAAGTGGAGTATGTAGCAACATGCGAAGAAGATAAAGAGGTTTTCTGACTCCTCCAATTCTTAATTGACTTGGAAATGGTTCCTAATGTGAATAACCAGATCACTATCTATTGTGACAATAGTGGAACAGTGGCTAATTCGAGAGAACCAAGAAGTCATAAGAGAGGGAAACATATTGAAAGAAAGTATCACCTTTTGATGAAAATTGTGTAAAGGGCAGACGTGACGATTACCAAGATCGCGTCAGTAGAAAATCTAGTGAATCCCTCACAAAGGCTCTACCACAAAAGAGTTGTGATAGACACCTAGAAATGGGGATAAGAGATATGACACATTTGCTATAGAGCAAGCGGGAGATTGTTGGTATTATACTCAATATCAAGAGTGTAATAATGTATTTGACAATCTTTTCATATTAATAAAGTGATTTCTAGTTTAACAAATCTTATAGCATTTATAGTTTAATTGTTATAATTGTCAAAAGTAAATAATCATAAGGTCAAAATACTATGAGAAAAGAAGAATTGTTCATACATCTAGATATGTATGAGATAGACACAATTCTTTAGCTAGTCTTGAACAATATTCACAACTTAAGATAAAGGTTGGGCGACTTTACCTTGCTAAAGTTGTAGGTTCCTTTGCTAGCATTTGAGTGAGATCAAATGTGTTATGATGAGTCTAAAATCGTCAATGAATGGTGTCTCTGGGCAAAAGAATCTAGTGAAATGAATAGGATCATATTGAGATACTTTATCCAGAACCGTCAATGGATAAAAGTTTTCACTTGAAGATAATTGGAGAGTTTAAATCAATCCTGAGAAAAAAGATGGATTTATGGTTACAAGTGTTATCATTTGAGCCATCAATGAGTATGGTTATATAGCATAGTCAATCCTCGATGGTTTGGTGGTATTCATTTGTTAATCGATAGAGGACTTCATTTATAGATATGAACATCGTGACTCCATTTATTAAATGTAGAATACCGTCATATGAATATTTTGAGGTATTGGATATTAAATCTTAACTTTATGTTTTCAATAGTGTCTATTGAAATATGGCTTCTGGATAAGTCAAAATATCCAAGTTCAAAATATGGTCATATGAGTAAATATGGTAACTATGAGAGCTATAGGCGGTATATGAGCTCTTGACGATTACTGGTATTCTTCACGAGGATACATTATCTCCATTAAGATTTTCTAAGGTATGAATGAGAAACATTAACTTATTCTATCTTTATTTAACAGTTCAATTTTAGTTCTTTAGTGGAATGAACTAAAATTAATAGATCGAACCTAAGTGAATCATTTGTTTATTGTGATTAGGTTATGACCATTGGAGCTTAAATTTAGATAGTCCGTTAAGATCCCAAATTCACACGAACTTGCATAGATCACTTGATATATTCTACCGGACTAATTTCTGGGTCCATCTAGAATTGTTTTTGGATTTCGGAATCCAAAACTTTTAGAGAGGTGCGGTCATGTGTGATCAAAATATGCGGGAACTCTTTTAAATACCTAGAATGGGTGGCCAATGATGTAGGATTCCTTGGGCAGCCATACTAGGGTGCGATTAACATATATTAATACATTAAGAATATAATTTGTACATTTTAATTAAATGGGTTGTTTAAATTATATTAATGTATTAATTTAAGGCATGTGGACTTGTTTCTTTTTAGTAAGAATGAATCTAATTCACATGTGGATTTTTTTTATTAAAGTCCAGTGGATTTAATAAAATGGAAAAACAATATATGGTCCATATATATGGTTTGGGTGACAAGGCTATGGATATTAGCCTATATATTGTTTTAAATTTATTAATTAATTTATTGGAAATTAATTTATTGGAAATTAATTTATTTATTTATCAATTAATTATTTAATTAAAAGTGAAAATCTTTTTCCTAATAGGAGAATGTCGCCTAGTGTTATACTATTGTTGGTAGTATGATAAGTATCAAGTGCTTTATTTAATAAGCAGATAATTAAAAATATTTTTTTATCTAGTCAAATTAGAAAGTATTTGATATCTATCAAAGCTCTACTTGACTATTGGTCAAATTTGAAAGTTTTTGATAAAGTCACAATTTAATTTATATTCAATAATTGGTTATTGGATAAATACACTATTGAGTTGGAATAAAAGTCTTAGTGTGAAAAATAACTCTTCTTTGAGTTAGGATTCTTGGCCACCAAGTAAATCCTTCTAAGGAGAGGATTTGGTCACCTATATATACTCCTATACAGCAATTCGACCAAGCATATTAATTCTATACATAGAATTCAGCCAAGCCTTGTTGGAGTCTTGTGAGAAGTTTTTTTTTTATTTGATTAATATAGTTAAAAAAAACTTCATCCAACCCATTGTGTGTAGAATTCGGCCAAGCATAGAGAAAAGAGGGGACGTTTTAGTTTTCGATAGTGCACTAGTATCTTTTACATCAAAATTCGTTTTGTGTACAAAAAACGAATCGAGTTCACATGAGTTTCAATCAAATAGATTGATAATTCACAAGTGACCGAACGTTCTTGGGTTTTCTCTGAGAGGATTATTGTGACTAACAAAATAAAAAAGATTTTGTTTGTTTTCACCCTCAGGTATACAATTCAAAGAAAGTGAACTCACACTCCTAGGCGATTGATGTTCGTGATTGGATTGGAAAATCATACGGATTCGATTCGACGCAACTTCAATCACCACGAGAAAAAGGTACGATACTTTTATTATATGTTAATTAATTAAAGGTAAGGTTCAATCTTTTTAAAGGGAAAATTTTTGAAATATACCAAACCTATTTTTCCGCTTCCGCCCTCACGTTTTTTCCTACAACACGAGTACTAATTTCTTTAGTAGGTGAGATATTCTACCGTTTTGTGAGAGAGAGAGAGAGAGAGAGAGAGAGAGTTAGTTTATGTTACCAGGATCCAGTTTGGTTCTTAGGTTTGTACACAAGAAGGTAACGCAGCCAATCTTGCAGAAGTAGTCAGTGTGTTTCACGGTGTGTGAAAAGTAAGTATCGAAGGTACATTCTTTGAAGTATTTGGTTCCGCATTCAATTGCAGCTCCTCCATATATTCTACATATAACGAAGCAGTTTGTGAAGCATAACTTGAAATCAGCAGCTAACTGCCCAACAAGAAGCCCTAAAATCACAAACACCATAAAAAGAGATTCAACTCCTCTTTTCTCCATTTTCTTAACTTTAATTTATATGCAAGACACGATATTTGACACAGATAATTTACTTGAGAGCAACATTTGACATAGTTTATGAGTGTGGAACTTAAAAAAAATATGGTGAGAGAAGGTAGGGAGAGAAGCTCTGACAGCTATGGAAAAACCGAGAGGAGGGATTTTAGGGTGAATCTCGCGTCTATTTCGTGGACAATCTTAGTCCGAAGGTGGATCAAGCAGGGTTATGGGAGATTTTTAAGCCATTTGGTACAGTTAGGGATGTTTTCCTATCGGATGCCAAAAATTCAAGGAGTTTTGCTTTTGTGAGGTTTGGGATTGTGGAATAAGCAAGAAAGGTAGTGAATCTTACGAATGGGATGCATGTGTATAGTTGGGCGATTGTTACGAAAATGGCATCAGTGGATGGAATAACAGAAGGTTTTCAGATAAGAAGGAAAACTGACAAGTTTTATCTGAAGGCAGGTCGACATTTGTTAATCAAAAAGAAAGGCATTTTAGGGAGGCAGATAAGAGGAAGAGGTCCTTTACAGAGATCCTAAAAGGTAATAAGGAAAGGGGCCAGATTGTGAGGGGGGAGAAACAGGTAAGGAAGCTATCTATGTCACGGACGGAGCATCCGAGTGACAGCGAATGGCTTAGAAGTAGTGCGGTTGGAACTCTTAAGGAGTTTGCAAGAGTTTCCACTATAAACCATAGGCTGGAAAGCAAAGGTTTTTCCTTCTCTGCTAATTACCTAGGCGGAAAGGCTGTGCTTTGGAGGTTCGAATCGGAAGAAGTTACGGATTGGTTTTTATATGGCAGAACTGCTTCATTTCTATGGGAAATTGGTCGGAGTCTTTTATTACTTGTGCGAGGCTAGTATGGGTTCGGTTTGAGGGGATTCCATTAAACTTATGGTGTTCGGCTATTTTCAAAAAACTGGCTGGGTTAATTGGCGAGCCTATACTGATAGAGGAGGATACAATGTCCAAAATGAGGCTTGACAGGGGAACGGTTCTTGTGGCGGTTGACTCTGAAAAAAGTTGTTCATGTAATGTAAATGTGGAAGCTGATTTTCGAAGCTACATGGTCAAGGCCGTGGAGGAAAGGATTCCGGTGAGCGTTTCTTGGGCAGGAAGATTATTGGGCCTAGTGAATAACCCTGAGATTTTAAAGTTCTTTCCAAAAGTAACAGTTACTAAAAAAGCACAACGAGTGGTGGTAGGTGGGCAACTAGAGTCCAAACAAAACTTTTTTGTGAATGATAGCATTAGGATCAGAGTGGGAAGACAGGCACAAGTGGATAGTATGACAGGAAGGGAAGCAGTGGACAAGAACATACCAAAGGAAAGGACGAGAGGCAATGAGGTGGTCAGAGATAAGGACAGTTGGGTATATGTCTCGAGACAAAAATACAAAGGCCATATCATATCTGATGGAAAGCTAGTCCTAGAGGAAAAAAGAGGGTGGGGTCTTGATGATGAATCTGTCACATCGTCTTTTGAGGAAGATGTAGTAGGAGGGCGATTTTTGAATTCCATCGAGTTGAAGGGGGAGTTCTCTACCAAAAGAGACAGACCCAGTAAGGAGAAGGGGCCCAATCAGGTTTTATGTGGGCAGGAAGAAGGGCCCAATACAACCTGTTTGATTTCTTCGAAAGCCCAAGACTATCTTCAGGTGTGGAGCCTAAAAACTTTACTATAGTGAAGTTAAAAGCCCTAAAAAAAAATCGGATGGATGAACTGGGGGAAGAGGATCACAACCCACATGGGGATAGGGATGATGCAGATAATGAGATAGTTAATCAAAAGACTGGTGATTCCGATTTGGCTAGTCAGCCTAGTATGTATGGTAGGAGGGAAGACTCTGATAATGGAGAGGATACAGCAAGGGAGGGAGATTACGTAGAAGATTGTTCTAAAAAATCTGATGGTATTGAAGAAGGGTCTACGTTCCAAATTCCTATCATTCAGTCTAATAGGAAAGGAAGAAAGAAGTGTGGATCCTCTAAGAGACATGGAATGAAGACTAGGAATAAGAAAGATAGAGATACTGATGTGCAACAAACGAGCGAAGAAGAGGGCATTAACTTAAATACTAGACAAGTGGCATGGAACTTGGAAAAAGAAATTGCTAAAGTGGTAAAAAAAGGAGCAAGTCTAGGACTGGATTTCAGCAATAATATTATAGAGGGCTGGAACATTGAGGTAGAGATTGCTAAGGTTATCGAAACAGGTGTGGCTTTGGGGTTCGATTTTAAGGGTCATGAAAAGGAGATGGCTAAGGTCATTGCGATGAGGGAAGAAGAGGAAGCAGGTCGGCAGAGATGCACTTAGCGTCGTTTTGCTGACTGTTTCTGTTTTGGAGGTTTCGTTGTTTTTATGTTAAGTCTTTCATGGAACGTCAGAGGTTTGGGGAGACGAGAGAAGAGAAAGGTTGTTCGGTGTTTAGTTTTACAGGAGAAACCAGCAGTGTTGTTACTGCAAGAAACAAAGGTGGGATCCGTGGATGTGAGGGTGTTAAGGTCTCTTGGGGGTGTTGGATAACTCGGGGTGTTGCTGTGGATGCTGAAGGAGCTGCTGGAGGTCTTATCTCTTTGTGGAACGAGGATCTTTTCTCTGTTAAAGCGTGTATTACTAGCAAAAGGTGCAATATTCTTGTAGGGGAGCTGGTGTCTATTAAAAAAGAAGTTGTGATATGCAATGTGTACGCGTCGAATACGGAGCCTGAGAGAAAGGAGTTGTGGGAGTTTATTCTCTTGAAACAGTCTTTGTTTTCGATTCCATGGTGTATTGGTGGTGATTTTAATACTGTGCTTGATCCGTCGGAGCGTAGAGGTGGGGTTTGTGAAATGGGTTCGGTCAAGAACTTTCAAGATTTTGTCAGGCATGTTATGGTGGTCGATATTTCGTTGCAGGGGGTTCCCTTTACCTGGACGAATAGTAGGGAATTGGCGTCGTGGGCTAGGTTGGATCACTTTTTGGTGTCTCCGATTATATTGTCTTGGCTTCCTCAGTTAATTCAAATGGGATTACCAAAGAACATTTCGGACCACAATGCAATTACACTAGGCAACTATGTTAAAGACTGGGGCCCTTGTCCTTTTCTTTTTTTCAATGATTGGTTGGAGGATAGGGATCTTATGAAGGTGGTTTCATAGGAATGGGAAAAACATTCGGATGAGAAGAGTATTAAGAGGGTCCTCGCGAAAAAAGTAAAGGCTGTGAAATCTTTGATGAAGGATTGGGTGAAGAACAAGAAGGATAGCTCTTTTTCGCATAAGAAGGTGGAGGAGAAGCTTGAAAAGGTGGACAAAAGGGTTGTTGTGGATGGCTGGTCTAAGAAATTAAGAAATGAGAGGGTGGCGCTGGTTTTAGAGTTTTGGAAAGGACTTAGATCGGAGGATCTTCAGAGGAGGCAAAAGTCTAGGGTGAACTGGATTAAGGAGGGAAATAGGAATACGAGTTTTTCCATTTGGTGGCCAATGGGAGGAGAAGATCTAATTGTATTGAAGGGTTGTCTTTTAAGGGGGAAATATTGTTTGATCTGTGTGATGTCAGGAGTGCAATTTTCCAATCTTTTAAAGTGCAATTTCAAAATGTGGGTTGGCAAAGACCAAGTATTAACGGCCTCGGTTCTAGTCGAATCTCAACTGAGGAGAGTGAGTTTTTGGAGGCAAAATTTAGTAAGGAGGAAGTTTGGGAGGCGGTGTGTAATTGTGATGGTAATAAAGACCCGGGTCCGGATGGCATAAATCTTAATTTTGTCAAAGTTAATTGGGAGGTGGTGGGGGCAGACTTTATGAATTTTATAGAGGAGTTTCATAAGGATGGTTCTATTGTGAAAGAGGTAAATCATTCATTCATCAATCTTATTCCAAAACGGCTCAACCCGAAAACTTTAGGTGATTTTAGACCAATTAGCTTGGTTATTGCTATGTATAAGGTGCTTTCGAAAATGTTAACCAATCGTTTAAAAAGAGTTTTGAATTCAATTATTGGGGATTATCAAATGGCTTTTGTAAACGATAGACAAAATATGGATAGTTTTGTCATTGCGGAGGAAATTATTCATGATTGGAAGAGTTCTAATGAAGAGGGTCTTCTTCTCAAGATTGATTTTGAGAAAGCATATGATAGTGTGGATCATTGTTTTTTGGATTCTTTGATGGAGGATTTCGGGTTTGGGGAGAAATAGAGGAGTTGGATGAGGTGGTGCATTTCTTCGCCAATGATCTCAGTATTGGTTAATGGAAGCCACACGCCTCAGTTTGGTGTGGACAGAGGGCTTCGTCAAGGGGACCCTTTATCTCTTTTCTTGTTCAATATTGTGGTTGAAGGATTGAATAAGTTCATGGAAAAGGCGGTAGATTTAGATATGTTGAGGGGTGCATCGTTCGGTAATAATAGTGTGCATATTACACATCTACAATTCGCTGAGGACACTATTATTTTCCTTAAGCCTAGGATGGAGTTTCTCATTAATACTAGAAGGATTCTTAGGTGTTTTGAACTCGCTTCAGGGCTCCGTATAAATTTCCACAAGTCTTGTGTGGTTAAGGTTGGGCAGGGGTGTTCAATTGTCAGAAGGCGTGTTTGCCGATATGATAACTTGTTCTCCCTCTTGGTGCAAGGTCTAACGCCAAAGCATTTTGGAACCCTGTTATTAGTCGGGTGGAGAATAGGCTAACTCCATGGAAAAGAAAATTCTTAACCAAAGGAGGAAGAGTGGTGCTTGTTAAGGCGGTGCTAGCCAGTATACCCACTTACTATATGTCAGTTTTCAAGGTTCCTATTGGTGTGGCTCAAGCTTTAGAAAAAATGCAAAGGTCGTTCTTGTGGGGGGACGGGACTTGTAAAAGAAAGGTCCATGGCATTTGTTGGGCTAAGGCGTGTAGGAGTAAGAATAATGGAGGTTTTGGCCTTGGGAGGATTTTAGATAAAAATAAGGGTTTTCTAGCTAAATGGGTGTGGAGGTTTGGTGCCGAAGATAGATCACTATGGAAAAAAATATATTTGTGCGAAATATGGTGTTTCAAATGGTGGGCGTGGAGGTGGTCAAAAGCTATCAGTCCTTCCCCATTTGTGAAAGCAGTGGGTAGTTTGTTTATGGATGGGTCGATCTCTGCCAAGGTTTTGGGGAGGGTTTTAAGATGGTGATTGGTAATGGTGAAAGAATCAGTTTTTGGGATGATGTGTGGTGGGACAACAGTCCCTTAATACTTGCTTGTCCGCGGATTTTCGCTCTAGCTGTGAATAAGGTTAGTTTCGTCAGTGATTTTGGTAGGTGGGTGGATTCTAAATGGAAGTGGAATGTCATGCTAAGAAGACCTCTTTTCGATTGGGAGCATGACCAATGGAAGTGTTTTAGGTCAATCTTGAATAATATTGTTATTATGAGGGATATAAAGGATTCTATTGCTTGGTTGTATTGCCCACATGGTCGGTTTTCGGTTTGGTCTTTTAGAAGGTGTCTAGAAGGGAATTCTACTGATAATACATTTGATGTTAAGTCTTTATGGGAAGGTACAAGCCCTCCAAAGGTGCAATTCTTTGCTTGGCAAATGTTAAGTGGTAGAACCATGGTGCGAGAGGTTTTAAGCAAGTTAGGCATATCTCATAATCAAAGTTTAGCTTGTGTGTTCTGCAATTTGGAAACTGAGTCTATAAATCACCTTTTTCTGCATTGCAATTGGTCGTGAGCAATCTGGATTGCTTGTGTGTCTTGGTGGGAGGTGGAATGCTGCTCAAATAAATCAGTGGTGGGTTGGTTTAATGGCTGGTATAGTCTATGCCCTTCTCATAAACATCAAAGAGCCTGGAACTCTCTTTTCTTTTCTGTGATATGGTCGATTTGGGAGTTAAGAAATGAAGTTGTCTTTAAAGGAAATCAGGTAGAGATGGCTAAAGTCGTGGATATAATTAAGTTCCGGGTAGTGTGGTGGTTTAAATATCTGGGGTGTGGATCGCAAGACCCCGTCACGGTGCTAATGCTCAATATGAAGGATTGTTGTGTGGATATTTGTTCTCGGAAGCATACACAGGCTGAAGTGTGGTCTCCTCCCTCAATTGGAGTTTTAAAATTTAATGTTGATGCTTCCGCTAGGGGTCTCCTGGTATGTCTGGTATTGGGGGAGTGTTGAGAGATAGCCATGGTAGGGTGCTCTGTCTTTTTCTAAGTGGATGGGGGTGCATGATTCGAACTATGCTGAAATTCAAGATATTCATAATGCAGTTAGGTTATGTGTAGAGAATGTGGCCTTAAATGAGAAAGAAATTGTGATTATTAGTGACTCCAAGGTTACGGTGCAGTGGGTGATTAAGGAAGGCATTGGGTGTCTTGGCCATGTTAACACTATATTTGATGTTCGATGTTGGATCAAAGAGCGTGGCAATTTGTCAATTGTTTTCAATCCTAGAGCTTCTAACTCTTTTGCGGATATGTTGGCCAAGAAGGGATCCAGCGGTAGTGGGGATTTCTTAGTCTGGGCTGTGTAGTTATTTCTTCCCTCTGGTTTGTGGTGCCGAATCAGTTATCGTGCAGCAGAATGCAATCTTGTGCAATTATCTTTTTCGGTCATGTTTCTTCGTTAGATGTATGGTAGTGTGGCTTGGGGGTTTGTGTTTCTTGGTCAGTTTTTTTCTGTTTGCTGTCGTTCTAGTTGTTTGCTTTGCTCTGATTTTGCTCTGTTCTCTTCTGGCTTCTTGTCTTTCCTTGGTGGTGTTGCTGCTTTCTTTGTGTTGTGTTGGGTTCATGCGTTCTTGTTTGGTTTGTCTGTGCCGGTTTTGTCGACGAATAAATCTTGTCGTTCAAAAAAAGAAGATAATTTACTTGAATATAAACTCACTTCAAGAAACGTTTATATAGGACTTTTAATTATGGTAGGTTTCTTCCTACAATCAAAAGTTTTCAGAAAATGAAAACTGATTAATCAAGATTGATTAATGTTAGACTATTCCCAATCTATATACTAATGTCAATGCCAAATTTAGAAACAAAAACAGTAAAATGTTATATTTGACACAATATTCCAATACAAAATTCTATTTGATATATTATTTTTATTTTTTTTAATATTTAAAATTATAAAATTCAACAAATACAACAAATGGATTCAATGAATTCATTGAATATTTTTTTATAATTTTTTCAATCGCAATTTTCCCAACCAAATTTGTTGAATTTTTATTATTTAAAGTTAACAAATATGATTGTATTTATTGTTATACCAAATTGGGCATCCAGCTTTTGGCACTCAATTGAGATTATCATGTATGATATCTATATAATACCTTAAAATCCATTAAATCTGTACACTGATCACATTAGGTGATATTCGAAAATAAATATCAATTCATAATAGAAAATTAAATCCTTCGAATCTAGTACGCAATAGCATCGGTCATAGTGGATATTATAACATTAATATTATATTAGTGGAATAAGAAACATCTCAATTGAGATTATCATGTGTGATACTTACTGAAATTTAAATCCATTAAATATGTACAATGTTCTTATTAAGTGATATTAATTAGAAATTAATATTAGTTAATAATAGAAAATCAAATCCTTCGAATCTTGTACACCGTTCATAGTTGATATCAGAACATCATGATCTTCTTATCCTATTACAAACAAACTCAATTTTACTAAGAAAAAATAATAATTTAAAAAAAAGGGTGGGGGCATGAAAACTCCCACAAAACACTCTAAAAAAATAATATATAAATATATCACCCTAATATCATAATAAAGTATTGATATTAAACATCAATATGAGAAGTGATTAGGGTTCTTTTTTATTTTTAAAGTTGTTTAAAATAAGTAATTTATTAAAATAAAGATTTATATACCATATATAATTATAATGAAATTGGAAATATATTATATATAGAGATACTACTGAAAGAAAAGATTTTGGATTACATTTAATACAATTTAATGATTTGCAATCAAATGAAAAGTCGGGGTTTTTTACTTTTTATTTTTAGTTGTTTTTTGGTATTTTTAAATTGTTTGACCATTTAAAAAAAAACAATCAAAACAACTTAATAATTAAGACTCAAACCCATTAAGTTTTTAAGTAGAAAAAACGGACGACCCTTAAGTCTCGGACCGAGACGTGTTGGAAATTTTCGAGACTTACTTTATATTTTTCGAACTTTAAGGTTATTTTTAGAAATTTTCGAAACTTACTGGACCAAAATGAAATTTTTTAATTTTTTATATTTTTTTTATCTTCTTCTTCGAACTCCATTGAAAATCAATTTCAACCTCCATAGAGGTCGATTAGACATCCAACAGAGGTCAAACGAATTTTACCTCCGATGAAGGTCGAATTGGAGGTTCAACGAAGAAGATGAAAAAGAACAAAAAAAAATGGAAAATTGAAAAGTTTAAAAAGAACCGTGGGGTATTTTTGTTCGTTAACCATAATAGGTATCATTTAAACTCAAATTAGTAAAAAGGTAATAGTATTAAAATACATCTGCAAAAGAGTGCTATATAATTTTCGAACCCCTATGTGGTTAGTATTATGTTCTATGCTTTTAGGCTTTATTTTATAAAGCGTTATTCTGATGAATGATTTTTTTTATTTGATCTCCTATTTATCCTTTCTTATTAATAATGAAGGTACATATACTTTGCAACTACAAGATTTCATTCGAAAATCAAAACCAAAAGTTCTTAATTAAAAACAAAACAAAAAGTTCTTGATTCAAAATCAAAACCAAAAGTTTTTTATTAGATCTGAAAATTAGTTAAAACTCAAGTTCTAAATTAGATCTTGAAAAGATTTTAATAAATACAAAGAGATCAAACGAATCCATTTACAAGGATTCGGATTAATCACTATGTTGACATTGTTGAATTCAATTTTGCTTCTTTTATTTTGCTTATGTACAGGACGGTTTGTAGCAAGTTTTGTTTTATTTCTTTTTTTTCTAATTTTTATTATTGCTTGATGATTATCCAGTCGAGTGGGGTTTACATATTTAACAAGTTTTGTTTTGTTCTCTTTTGGTCCAGTTTTTAGTATGTTATATAATATCACTAACTATATATTTTTACTTTAGCATATGAGAAATCCAGATTTCCCAAAACCAGATCATGTTGTACTCGATAAGAAATACCAATCATGGATTCTTAATATCGAACTGAACCTGCAGTCAAAGAACTTGGTAAATGCTATTAACAAGAATAATGCTGGCGATGCAAAAGAGAAGGCTCCTTCTATGAAAACTCAATGTTTTACGGTGAAAGATCCATCGACTCTTGTGGAAAAATCTTAAAGAATGATATGATCATCAAAAGAATACGGTCCTTCCTAGAGCTCGATACAATTGGTATCATACTGCAAGACTTTAAGTTAGTTGCTGACTATAATACAGCATTATTCAATATATCTTCTGATCTCGAATTATGTGGTGAAACACTAATTGCAACGGTTAGTGTTTCTTTGCATAAATCGAGATCAGAAGATATATTGAATAGTGCAGTATTATAATACTCAGCAACTGACTTAAATCTTGCAAACTCAAATGATGCCAATTATGTCAAGCTCTACGAAGGACCATATGTTGGATAATTCAATCATATGGGACCACACATATGAATATTAAATGTGTTGTGCTATCTTTTGGTTAAGTCTAAATTAAAGTTATCTAATTAAGATTTAAAGTATTAAGGCTTAAGGGTAAAATTGTCATGAAATTAATGTGTAGATACCAGAGTGCTATTTCCAATTTGTTGAGGGGCTAAATTAGAAATAGCCAACATATAATAATTTGATTATTATATATATTTAGGGTTATGGTCCCCAAATTACACAATGTTTTGTTTTGTCTGTATCCCCATCAACAGAGCAAAATAGAACTGTAGGGTTCAAGAAAGATCGTGTTAATTTGGAAGATCACAACTCGTCCACCAACCTCCGGCAATGGATTCAGGTATGCTTCCGCTATCGATTTTTCTACTTTTCTCTTGAATCAACATGGGTTATATTATGTATATTAGGGTTTGATTAATCATGATATAGAAACATGTTTAGATTATTTGGATTAATTATGTGCCTTTGCATGTTGTATTTGTGTTAATTCAAATCCTTACAATTGGTATCAGAGCCACCCAAGATTAATTCTTGAGAATTGAGATTTGAATCTTAGGTTTTTAAGAAATTTCTGAACAATTAGGGTTTTTATCTTCTTGTGTGAAATTTGCTTAAGTTTCGGTGTTTTGGATTTGGATTTGGTTATTGGTTGAATCTAATATGGTCATCTGGGATTCAGTACTGATAAAATCGTTTATATATATATTATATGATATTGTACTTTTAAAAAAAATCTGAAAATTCTCGTGTTGTTAGGTTTCAACCCAACCCAGACTCATCATTCTTTTTTTTTTGGGTCAACACCTTTTGTTTTTTCGGTGGGTTTCTCGCTCGAAACCTGTTCGATTCACGGTGACGAGGACGATTGTCAGTCCTCCGCCGCGATCTAGTCCAGATCGAGCAAGATCGGCCACCGATGGTTCGATTAAAGTGGATCGTTTGTCGATCGCTAGTCGGCCCTTCCAGCCGCGATTTGTGGTCGTGCCCTGCTGCTCTGCGGTGTTTCGTTGTCTCCAGGTGATGGTGCGGCGGCAGCGACGAAGGACACCTAGGGTTCTCGGACCTTTGTTTTGTGTTAAAGCCACTTTTAGAGAATTCGATATTCTTGAGAGACTGTTTTGCAATTTACTTGGGCTATTATGTGATTTTGATAAACTTTATAGTTCAATTTATAATTTCCAAAACTTATAGGGTCTGTTTGCTATTATGAAACAGTTTTGGGGTAGATTTGTAATTACTATAAAATTATAGGGTCACTTTGTAATGTTTAAAAGTTTTGGGCCAAATTTTAATTATGAAAACTTGAGGGCCCTTTTTGTAATTTTACAAAATAAGGGGCACTTTTGTAATTTTGATAAAATAAAATAAAAATTTTACTTATTTTCATTTTATTATAAGGATCAACTCAAATTCAAATATTTAGGTATACCTTTTACGGTAAATTAAGGTGGTCCATCATTCTAAATGAGCTAATTGAAATAAGATGTCGCCAAAGTGACATCTCTTGTGTATATTATTCACGAGGGATGTTGGATTTTGTGTGTGTGTAAATTTATGCGAGTATTAGTACGTCCAAAGGAATGGTAATATTTGGCCGAATTGCACACACACTTGTGGTGATAAATATGTGACGATTATAAGGTTTTACATGTGAATAATAAGTCGATCCAAAGATAGATTTATTATTTGACAGTAATTATTGTCAATGTTTGATCACTACAACAAGAGTACTACTTACAATTAATATTATTATCCAAAGACTTGATATTAATGATGTGCTAGGTATCTTGAGATGGGATTTTCCATTATTTGAATTTGTTGATTATTGTATTTGGTTATTAATGTGAACATGTCTGTGTGATTGTTTTGTTCTCTTTCAAGCTAATGTTTTACTATATCTGCTAACACCAACTCTATACTCATGCTTAATGGGATCAACTTTAAGGATTTGGAAGGAGAACGTACTCATTGTTCTCGGCTGCATGGATCTGGACCTTGCATTTCGGGTTGAGCAACCTGCTTCTCTTACGGATGCATCCTGATAATACGAAGAACTTTGAGAAGTGGGATTGCTCAAATCACATGAGTCTTATGATCATTAAGTGCAGCATTCCAGAGGCATTTAGGGGTGCGGTTTCTGAAAAGATAACCAAAGCCAGAGAGTTCTTAACCGAAATTGAAAAGCGTTTTGCGAAAAACAATAAGGCAGAAACAAGCACTGCATTTGCAAAGCTTGATTTCTATGAAGTACAAAGGCAAAGGGAACATTAAACAGTACATTATGGAAATGTCTCATATTGCTTCTAAACTTAAGGTACTGAAGCTCGAGCTGTCTGATGACATGCTCATGCATTTTGCAATAATATCACTTCCTGAACAATACAGTCAGTTTAATTTCAGTTACAACTGTAAAAGGGAGAAATGGACTCTTAATGAGCTCATTTCTTATTATGTGTAAGAGGAAGAGAGACTGAAGCAAGATATGACCAAAATTGCTCATTTGGCTAGCACCTCTAAGGATAAGGGCAAAAGAGAGAGAGAATAATGAAGCTGATAAACACCTTATGAGCTTTGGACAAGCATAAAGCCTAATCTAAAGCATTTTCACATTTTGGGATGTCCAGCTAAGGCAAGGCCTTACAGGCCACATGAAAGGGAATTGGACTCCAAAATTGTGAGCAGCTACTTTATTGGATACTCTGAGCGATCTAAAGGCTATAAGTTTTATGATCCCACACTTAGGTCAATTTTTGAAACGGAAACTGCAACATTTTTTGAGGATGTTGAGTTTGGGGGAGAAATAAGGTTAGAGACATTGTCTTTGAGGAAGAATCGGTTTCGATTCCCACTATCGCTTTTGACAATGTGCAGGTTTCTATACTTGTCATTGATCAAGAAGCGAATCTGGATCCTCAACCAGACAGTGTTGAACAACCCCCCATTCAAGATGAGGTAATTTTTCCTGATTAGGGACCTCAGGCGGCATATCATCCATGTCATCTTCTACATATATGCTCCCCCCCCCCCCCCCCCCCCCCCCCCCCGTTTAGGCAGGGATAGTACGGTGCCTGTCTCTCAGCTGGTGTCGGCACCAGTTCCTTGATCGCAAACATCTGAAATATTAGTTAGAACAATGTCATTGTACAAATACTAACTAATAAAAACATTAACAAAATAAATACATACCCTGGCTTTGAAAATCGTTGCTAGCTTTGAAAATCTTTGCTAGCTTCTTCCATCTCGGTTGTTTGGTCAACTCCCACTTCAAAATACGGGGAGTCAGATCAGTAACCCTCCTGACACCGACCTCTTTGGCCAACTCAGAGATCACCTCTAAAGCAAATATCTGCATCATAGATAAGTACGATAAGTATCCATACAATTTTGGGCACCAACAATAAAGTACAATTTGTAGTTTGAACTTCATACCAACAGGGCATGAGAAAAACCGTATATGTTGTAGGTCTCCACCCTGTGTACATCAGCGCCCTTTTCCTGCCGGCGTCGCTAGAACCCGTCTCTTCGCCAATCAAGCGCATGCTTGAATGGGTGAATAGAATGCCTGTACACGTGGGCACCCCACGGGAACGCGTCGAACGCATCGAGGTCCTCAACCAGCCGAAACTGCCAAACTAGAATCTTGAATCTCTCATCCACCCCATCAGTATCCAGTTCAGCATATATAAGAGGCAGAGCTTGACAACATCGTACGCCTGTCCGAAATTTGTGCCGGTGACAACACCCCTAATCTGCTCCAGCGACACCTCCTCGGCTCCAGGAAAGTACCGCTCATGTATGCCATTCTCCACTGCTGCATACATTGTGGTCTCTGGTACAACTCCAAACCGCAGTCCGGTGATCACGTAAAATTCTACCTTCGAAAACCTCACCGACTGGGTTCCTAACATGAAGTGCATCTCATCTGTGGGGCAATTATGATGGAGCTCCCTTAAATGCAACCGATGGATAATACAACCGAAAAACTTCATCTCCCTATGCATCGTTAGGAAATGCCTGAAACAAGACGCCATGAAAGGCCAACGGTCTTCATTTGCAAATTCTACAGGGACACGGTTCAGCACGTCGTCTATATGGGCGAGGGCATCAAAATGGTTGTGTCGTGTCAATTTGCCCTCGTACCAGTATCCTTCTAGAGTTTTAAGTGAATCCCTCAACCTATTTCTCATCTGCAATGTAACAGAAATACAACATCATTAGACGGAATTTTTTTAAAAAGCTCGATCCCTTTTAAAAAAACCCGATTGATTTACAAAAATGCTCGATTCCTTTTCAAAAAGGCTCGATCTCTTTCAAAACAGCTCAATTGCTTTACAAAAAAGCTCGATTCCTTTTCAAAAAGGCTCTATCCCCTTCAAAAATGCTCGATCTCTTTCAAAAAAGCTCGATCCCTTTCAAAAAAGCTCGATCCCTTTCATAAAAGCTCCATCACTTTTAAAAAAAGCTCGATCCCTTTTAAAATAAGCTCGACCCCTTTTTAAAAAAGCTCGATCCCTTTTTAAAAAAGCTCGATACCTTTTAAAAAAGGTTCCTTTTCAAATATGCTCGATTCAATTCAAAAACAGCTCAAACTTATTCAAAAAAGCTCGAAACATATTCAAAAAAGCTCGATTCCTTTTTCAAAAAGGCTCGATCCCTTTCAAAAAGGCTCGATCCCTTTCAAAAAGGCTCGATCCCTTTAAAAAAAGCTCCATCCCTTTAAAAAAAAGCTCCATCTCTTTTTAAAAAAGCTCGATCCTTTTTTAAAAAGGCGCGATCCCTTTTCAAAAAATCTCAATCTCTTTCAAATAGGCTCGATCCAATTCAAGAACAGCTCGAACCTATTCAAAAAAGCTCGATTCCTTTTTAAAATGGCTCGATCCCTTTTCAAAAAAGCTCGATCCCTTTCAAATATGCTCGATCTAATTCTAATCAGCTCGAACATATTCAAAAAAGCTCGATCCTTTTCAAAATGGCTTGATTCTTTTTTAAAAAAGCTCGATTCTTTTTCCAAAAACCTCGATCTACCAAAACCTAATTTTCACGAAACAAATAGCTCGACTAATCAAATAAGCTCGATTTTCTTGAAAAAAGTCTCGAAAACCCAGATTTCATCTTCCTCAACTGATATTCAACCAAATTACAAACCCTAACCTAAACCACAACCATTCTCACATCTCTATTTTAACCGGTTTCTACAATTCCTATCAACAAAACTCAATTCTAACATGTAGTGCAAGTTAACAACAACAAAAACGAGGAAAAATAACCAATCTTACCTTTGTCAATCGCAGCTCTTCCGGTCACTTCACCGTCCATTAGTTTCTGGTCGGTTTGACTGTTGCTTCTCTCTGACTTTGAAAACGACAACTTCCTCACTGTTAAAATATTTCGGGATATTTTTGTCTCAAACGTTCTTTTGGTGCCTTTTAAACATATATTAGTAAAGTGGTGATGTTTGCACAACACACCCCTCAAATAGTGCCAATAATTTTTTGACTCCTTTATTTGACTGTTCGAGCTTTTGTAATTACATTTCCAGTCTTGTAAGTACTGACCAGAAGGAAAAAAAAAAAAAGCTCCGAGGGTACTGCCCCATGCCCCGTCTGCGTAGCCCTACTAAACTAATTATCCACTGAAGATGCATTGATAATGCTATGATGTTTGACATCCATTTGAGGTCTTTTAAAAAAAAACTCTATGAAGAAGATGAAAGAATAAAAAAAAATCTTCGGAAATTTCAAAGTAAGAGCTTATTGAAGTACAAAGATAACTTTTAAGGGCATTTTGAACGGTTCACCATAATAGGTGCCTTTTAAACATAAATTATTAAACCGGTGACATCATCGCAATACAAGAAAAAAAAATGTGACAATCCTCACCATTTCCACTATTTATCAAACTATAATGTTATTTATCCTGTTTTTGATGCCAATAAAACCTATAGCTTGCATGCTACTCTCATGAATTCAATCTCACAAATCAGAACAGAACAGAGATAATTTGAGCAGTACATGTAAGATACAAAGCTACTTTCTACGTTCTTGTTTTCTTACATCAGTTATCGAATAATTCAGACAACATTTTGGTACCATCAAAAATTGGAAGTACTTTATAATTCAGAGAAAGGAACTCACCGAAATGGTTTGAAGGAGTCGTTGACTGATATTACAATTGAGCCAACTGAATTGGGAAAACCAGTTGTCGTATGTGAATTTTACCAAGCATACACGTCATTGATAGGAAGGAGAAAATAGCCAGGTGGTCGCCCAAATGGGCACTCAGGAAATATCCTACGAGGCATCATTAAAGAGAAGAAAGCCTGAGTAAGCATATATTGAATGAAACCTACTCGGGATCAGTTAACAACACTCGGGACTGGTTAAACAACGCTTCCACTCGAGCTCACACGGTGCTACTCGGGACCTTCAGGTATTGCTCTTACTCGGGACCTTCAGGTATTGCTCTTACTCGGGAATAAATACGACTTGAGTAAGAACTTGATGCTTATTTCACACGGATTAAGTCATTAAATACGCGAAGATATCCATCAGGAAGGAATCCCAAATTAAATGGAACATTAAGTTAGAAGAGTCCCCAATCAGGAAATAACTTGATTTCTTTACGAAGACTACATTCTTATAAGGAAACGAGTCCAAATTGAACTACACTACTAGAACCCTACTCGATTTCCATAAGAGACTCCGAAACAGGAAAGAAGACAAATCAACCTCAAGCAAGTAACCGAATCACAATTAAATACAAAGATCTTGTATTACTTGTACAAATCAGATTAGGGTTCTATAAGCATATAAATAGACCCATAATCTGGCTAAAAAAAATAAAGGCAATATAGCATACAGCAATCATAGCAAATACAGACCGAGAGAAAAAAGAGATCGAGAGCTTGTAAACATCATATTTTCATAGTGGATTTTGGCTTGGTTGATCCTTCAACCACCCGTGGACGTTTCTCCGGTCATCGAAGTTTTACCACGTAAAACTTATCTTCGTTACTCTTTCTGAATCTCTTTCTCTTTGACTCAATAGCCGAAATCCAACCCATGTTGGCTTTTCTGACATAATCCAGAATTCGACGTCAACAATTGGCGCTAGAGGAAGAGGTTGAACCTTCGAACTTGTTAAAAGCAATGGCAGGAAGTAGAAGCAGTTCAGGGAATGGCCAAAAATTACCTGGCGATTTCCATGTTTGCAACACGTCACAAGATCCTGCTGCAAACATAGAAAACCAACCTGCACACTTGGTAGGAATCCAGCAAGTTCCTCCAACCAACAGAGATCTTACGTTGCATTTCTAAGAGGCCTTGCAGCAATTGGTGACAAACGCTGCAAAGGAAGGGATTGATCTACTGGCTACAAGAGCATATACTCCCAATCCTCCACCCACAAGGCTTCATTCGGTGGTGGTTGGGCCAGGAATAACTATACCAGAAATCATAAGGAACTCTTCCCCAATCAACCCGGCTGGACAGAAAACACTTGAAGAGGAACATCACCAGAGGCTGGACCACAATCAGACAGTACGTGCCAGACATCATAAATACAACCTGCGTAGAGGTCGGTCATCATCAGAAGACAGTGATCAACACCATCGCAAACGTCATCATGGAGTCACATGAGAGGGCCAGCATCAGAGTGAAGAGTCTGAGGAAAGAATGACGATAACCCAACGGTTTAACTGTCAAGGAAGTTCGATGGGGGACAGAGATGTCACGATCCAGAGCCTAACTCGAGATAACAGGCGACAGATGGAGGCACTGGTAAGACGTCACTATCCGACGATGACTCTGACAGTCCATTCACCAGGGAAATTTTGCGGACCCTTTTCCCAGAAAGATTCAGGATGCCGCATGTGGAGCAATTCAAAAAAGGTACAGATCCAAAGGAGCACGTTAGACGCTATAAAAGTACCATGGTTCAATATGCCCGCAATGACCCCCTATTGTGTCTCAACTTTCCGTAAACACTGGAGGACACAGGGTCAAGATGGTTCGGAAGACTACCCCCAGCGAGCATCAGAAATTTCAGCGAGCTGAGTAGGAGCTTCTCAAGGCAATTCCTGAGCAATGTTCACAGAAAGAAGTCGGTGGCCTACCTCTCTCAAATAAAGCAGGGGAAGGACGAGTCATTAAAAAAGTACTTGGGCCGGTTCGGCCAAGCAGTATCAGAAATTGGCAGTGCTAATGATGAAGCAATTATTGCTGCCTTCACCAATAACTTGCAGAATGGACGACTATCCTTTGATTTGAGAAGAGCACAGCTGATTAGGTATGCTGACATGATGGATATGGCAGGAGGATACGCTCTGGCCGAGGAAGAAGAGTAAGCTACAGGAGTAAGCTATATGCTTGGAGGAAAGCCCGAACAGAAGAATACCGAATCCAAGGAGCAGAATCAAAAGGAAAAACAGAAAGGGAACGGCAAAGAGAAAAACAAGGATGGGGGTAATGGGCTCAACGCAGAACGGTCCATAGAGAAATACTGAGGCAGATATACCAATTACACCCCTCTTCGGAAAAAACAAGAAGAAATTTTAGCCATCTTGGAAGAGAAGAATATGGTGCAAGAGTCGCGGCGACAATCACAGTTCACCCGGAGAGATACAACCAAGTATTACAGGTTTCTCAAAGAAACCGGGCATGAGACTTCAAAGTGTTTACAGCTCAGAGATTACATAGAGACTCTTATTCGGGAAGGGCACATGCGGGATGTAATCTCGAAAAAAGATGAGAGATCAGAAACTAAGAAAGAAGTCAAGGTTGATCACAACCCTGGTCAAAATCAAAGAACCAGCCCCGAAGCCAATCAAGTAATACATACAATTTTTGGAGGACCCTTTACTGGGAGAAGCAACCGAGAACGAACTCAAGAAATCAGAGAAGCAATAGAAGCAAGGAATAACTTCGATGTAAACTTGGTTGAGCCAGACCCGAAAATGGTAAAGGAAGGATGGGACCCAATAGTCTTTACAGTGGCAGATTCCCATGGCGTCGATGTTCAACCTAATGACGCTTTGGTTATAAGTGCTCGGATTGACCATAGGGAAGTCCGAAGAATTTTAATAGATAATGGGAGTTCAGCAGACATCCTAAGCGTGGCCGTATACGACCATCTAAGACTAGACCGAAAAGATTTACAGCCTTTCCATACTACATTAAGAGGGTTTGGAGGGATAGAGGTCAGGTCACTCGGGAGGGTAAAACTACCCGTGAAGATCGGAAAGGCACCATGCTAGAGGACTGTCCTGCTCGACTTCGTGGTAGTTGACTTGGATAATTGGCCGTATAATGCATTATTGGGCCGGCCATTCCTGAATAAACCAAGGGTCGTGACAGCCACTTATGCATTAATGATCAAGTTCCCAACAGAACAAGGGGTTGGGATAGTCAAGGGATCCCAAGAGATGGCCCGAAGAGCAAAACTGTCAGTATACAGAGACAAGCATCATGCTGAACAAGTGTGCACCATAATGCAGCCAAATCAGTGTGAAGAATCCTTGTCATTCGAACTGGATCCAAGGGAGGGCTCAAATGAATACAAAACAGAATTGGTTGAAGTAGTACTTGAAGAAGATAAACCGGACAAGAAAATCAAGATTGGGGCCAACTTGGATGGAAAAGTCAAGCAAGACTTAACCAATCTGCTTAGAGAGTACAAAGATGTATTCGATTGGAGTCACGAAGATATGATCGGAATAGATGCCAGAGTAATATCCCACTACCTCGCAGTTAGCCCGAATGCAAAACCAGTAATACAAAAGAGAAGATCGTTCAATCCTGAAAGAAGTCAAGCAATCAAACAAAAGGTGGAAAAGCTACTGGCAACTGGATCAATCAGAGAAGTCAGCTACCCTCAGTGGGTCGCCAGCGTAGTCCTCGTCCAGAAGAAAAATGGACAATGGAGGATGTACGTAGATTTCACGGATCTAAACAAGGCATGCCCAAAGGATAGCTTCCCACTTTCAAGGATAGACCAATTGGTGGATGCCACAGCAGGTCACGAATTGCACAGCTTCATGGACACTTAATCGGGATACAATCAGATCCGGATGAACAAAGCTGATGAAGAAAAAACAGCTTTCACAACGGATCAGGGTTTATATTGCTACACAGTAATGCCCTTCGGTTTAAAAAATGCAAGTGTTACGTATCAAAGGTTGGTCAATAAAATCTTCACTCGGCAAATAGGAAGGAACATGGAAGTGTACATTGATGACATGTTGACTAAAAGTGTCTCGGCAGATGAGCATGCCCGGGACCTCCGAGAGACATTTGATGTTCTGAGAAGATACCAGATAAAATTAAACCCGAACAAATGTTTATTCGGAATCCATTCGGGGAGATTCTTGGGTTTTCAAGTCCATCAAAGAGGAATCGAAGTTAATCCCGAGAAGATCCAGGCTTTGCAAGAAATGACCTCACCTAAAACATTGAAAGAGGTACAGCGCTTAACAGGGTGTTTAGCCTCCTTGGGAAGATTCATCTCAAGGGCTACAGACAGGTGCTCACCCTTCTTCAAGATAATCAAAAAAGGGAAAGGACTCGAGTGGAATAAAGAGTGCGAACAGGCATTCTTAAAAATAAAAGAGTACTTGGGACAGGCTCCCGTTCTCTCAAAACCGTAAAAGGGGGAAATACTCCAGCTGTATCTGTCAATAACCGAGCTTGCAGCAAGTTCAGTCTTAGTCAGAATAGAAGATGGGGTACAGAAACCAGTGTATTATACCAGCAAGGCACTCGTACCGGCTGAGACCAGGTACTCACAGGCAGAGAAGATGGCCTTAGCATTGGTTTCAGCAGCAAAAAACCTGAGATTATATTTTCATGCCCATACAATCCAGGTTCTCACCAATTGCCCATTAAGATAAATTTTACAAAAACCAGAAATATCAGGAAGACTTACCAAATGGGCAATCGAGCTAAGTGAATTCGATATTCATTATGTCCCCAGAACCTCCCTCAAAGGACAAGCTGTGGCAGACTTCATAGCCGAGTTCACAGAACCAAACCTGGAAGTTAAAAGACTCTTTGGTAAGAGTTTCCCATGGAAACTGTATGTTGATGGCTCTTCAAATACTCATGGCAGCGGGACAAGGATTATAGTTCGCACCCCAGAAGGAGATGATGTTGAATGTACCATGAGATTTGATTTTAAAGCAACCAATAATCAAGCCGAGTACGAGGCATTGTTAGCTGGAATCAGAGTCTGCATAGCTCTCGGGGCAGATGAAGTTGAGATATGCATCGATTCACAGGTAATTGTCAACCAGGTTATGGACGAGTACCAGGCCAAAGATGAAGGTATGATAGCCTACCGTGACATCGCGAAACAGCTCCTCCAAAAATTTAAAGAATTCAAGATCGCTCAGATCCCTAGGGAAGAAAATGAAAAGGCTAACGCATTGTCTAAATTAGCGTCAGCAACAACCTCAATCAGACCAAATACCATTCCAGTTGCACACCTCCTTAAACCGAGTACAGTTGAACCTAAGCATTTGGAAATTTTAGAAATCCGAACACCGCAAGTCAGTTGGATGGTCCAGCTGAGAAGGTTCTTGGAAGAAGGTGTGCTCCTGAAAGATCCGGTATTAGCAAAGCGTATCAGGTATCAATTTGCTAGGTATACCATGATCGGAGGAGAATTATACAGAAGAGGGTTTTCCCGAGCTCTCCAGAGATGTGTACCAGAAGAAGATGCACATCGAATACTTCAAGAGATCCACGGAGGAGTTTGCGGGAACCACACTGAGGGTAGAAGTCTGGCGCACAAGGTACTCAGGCAAGGCTATTACTGGCCTACACTTTTCTCAGATGCACAACAGTGGTCGGAAAGTTGCAATACCTATCAAAGGATTGCCAACGATATCCGAAAACCCCCAGAAAAGCTCAGAAACCTCACTGCCCCATGGCCATTCACCATATGGGGCCTAGATCTGATCGGGCCAATGCCAGCTGGGACAGGGGGTGAAGCAAAGCACGCCATATTATTTCACAAAATGGGCAGAAGCTGAAGCGCTGGTGCATATCACAGAAGTCAACACCACAACTTTTGTAAAGAAAAACATACTTTATAGGTTTGGAGTTCCGGACACTATAATCACCGATAATGGCACTCAGTTTGATAACCAAAAGTTCAGACAGTTGTGCGAGAAGTATTAGATTGCTAACTAATATGCGACACCAGCTCATCCTCAAACAAACGGGCAAGTAGAAGCAGTAAATAAAATTATCAAGCACACCATTAAAGCAAAGTTAGATGACAAAAAAGGAAGCTGGGTTGAAAAGCTTCCTGAAGTATTATGGGCATATCGGACGACAGCAAGGACTTCAACAGGAGAAACTCTGTTCACCTTAGCGTTCGGAACAGAAGCTGTCATCCCCGTAGAAACATCATATGCGTCCCCCCGGGTCAGGCTATACGATGAAGAACAGAATATTGATATGCTACTACAAAGTTTGGAAAATCTAGAAGAAAAAGGGGAAAAGTCCCGAATAAGAAATACAGCATATCAAAAAAGAGTGGCTCGCCACTACAACTCTCGTGTTCGGATCAGAAAATTCCAGTTAGGAGACCTAGTGCTCAGGAAGGTGGCATTGAACATAAAAAATAGAGCCGCAGGATCCTTGGCTAACAAATGGGAAGGTCCATACAAGATCGAGGGGATAGCTGGCCATGGAGCTTATTGGATTGCTCGACCCAATGGAGGGGTGTTACCCCGACCATGCAATGCCCAATATCTGAAGATTTTCTATCCTTAAAATATATATTGAATATTTTACTCTTTTTTCTAGTCAGGACAATATTGGTAGGATAAAAATTAAACTGTAATTTAAATATGTCGATTTTTTACAGTAATAAATAAAACTACTCAGAATTTTCGAAAGGATAGCATCTAGCTCGGGATTTTCAAAAGAAGGCATATGATAATAAGAACATATGGAAGCAGAGCATGATAATAACATGCAAATAGAATTCTCGGGACCATCAAATCCCGAATGGGCGGAGAAGCTCGTAGGAGCATGCCAGCCGAGCAGGGTCAAAATGACCTTCGCAAAAAGGCAAACTCGATGCACCAGACTCTGGAAAAATACTCGGGACGCTATCGGGAGAAATTCCGGTGAAATGAGTAGCTGTGTTGAAGCAATTTTTTTTTAAAAAAAAAAGAGCTCAACGATTCGGCAAACCCTTGCGCATAAAAACTAGGGAGACGTCCTTGGTATTGCGTAAGGACTCGAACGTATGATCATGGTGAGCCTTGATGTAACGTTCGGGTAGCAACCTGGTATGAAACACAAGTGTAAACTTCTGTTTCAAGATGACTCGGTTAATAATAAAGAGCCAGTTTAATAAGATACTTGGCAATTGAAGTCATTCGGGTAACAACCGGTTTAATAAGATACTCGGTTAAGTTACCCGAACATCGAAAAAGCCAGTTTAATAAGATACTTGGCAATTGAAGTCATTCGGGTAACAACCGGTTTAATAAGATACTCGGTTAAGTTACCCGAACATCAGCCAGTTTAATACAGCACTCTGCAACAATCAGCAATAAATAGATCAAGACCATTCAATTGAAAATAAAATAGAATTTTATTGCTCCTAAAAGAATGGTTACAGTTCAAAGAATGGTTCTGTACAAGTTAAAAAAAATCAGAAATTTTATACAATTCTACAAAATTAAGGATGCGAGGATTTCGAGCATTTGCCAATACTCGGATCTGGCACCATCTCGTACTCACGAAGCAGGCTCTCATTAGACGACCAAGTGATATCGTCGACAGTATCATCCATCCACTGGATGTAATCTTCACCCGGGACTGGCCCGACATCTAGGAATGCACCCTTAACCGACTCTTGACTTACATAAAAGGTCGAGAGAGAATGCTCGGACGCAATCTCTAAATGCATGGGATGGGACTCTTTGCCTTGACTACGACAGTAGGCTCTCCATTCCTTCATCTGAATCCAAACAGATTCCAATGACTGGTCCACATGATGTTTGATTGACAGCTCCCAATTAGCTCGGGCTTTCTCGGTTGCCCTATTCTTAACTTTGAAGAACTCGCCCACCGAAACTAGCCCACGTTGAAATTCCCAAAAAATTAGGGCACCATAAGCAGGGGATCTTTTAAAACGATCCACCCCTTGGACTTCCAGTTCCAACCTGGCCTCTCAGGAAAGGGATTCAACTGTCAGCACTTGGCGCTCTAGATCTTCAATTTTTTGGTCATAAGCCGACTTTGCCTGCTTCGCCTCCTGCTCGGCCTTGAGCATGGATTCTTCAACAGAAGATAGAAGATTTTGAAGTGATGCAACCTTCTCCTCTGCTAGAGATGCCTTATCCTCGGCTTTAACCTGCTTCGCCAGACAATGGTCGGTAAATATTTGTATAGAACCAACCTCCTGCTGGTAAGCTTTCTTGGCTCGAGCATGGCCCTCCTCACTCACCTTCAGCTGAGCTTCTAGACGCCTTATTCAATCGGCTTGATGTTGCTGCGTCTGAATAAGCTCAGCAAATTATGCTACCATCTGTAAAGGAATATACTTAGAAATCTGGCAGAAGCAAAACAATAAAGGAGTCGGATTCTTACATAAGATGCACCGTTAAAAACATTTTGGAGACGTTCGGTCAGGGAACCATCCCGAAAGCTGCTCCAACTGTCTTCCCCAATAAAAGCCCGACAGGAGGACATCTCCCGTAGCATATCATAGGGAGAAAGGAATAAAGGAACCCCCGAGGGTTCAGCTCCCAGATTTCCAAACTCGGGGGCAGGAGAAGCCAGGTTCTAAGGACAGAAAAGGAACCCCCAAAGGTTCAGCCCCCATATCTCCAACTTTGGGGGTAAAAAAAGCCCTACTCGACTCTGAAGCGGCTGCATCTACTGATGCTCCAGCACCAACACTCGAGAAAATCTCATCCGCAACATCTTCGTCACTAGAGCCAATAAATGAGACTACCCGAGGAACTTTGAGAGGACGAGACGGCAAACTAACTGCCTTTCGCTTCTCACCCCGAGAACGGTGGAAGTTAAGATCAGCAGCAGGATCTTCCTGCAGATCGTCCCGAAAAGACTCAATGAATTTGGCACCTGCAGACAATTGATCCGTCAAGATGTTACCACTATCGCCGGCTTCAAACCGTCTAACAGGCTCTTCACATGGGCCTTCACTATGGCCACTTGGACCAGCAGAATCTTGAGTAGGAGGCTGAGCACCCTGAACAACGCACTCTAGAATTCGTTCCTCAACAGTGTCGGTTTCCTTATCAGGCTCGGGTGGAGTAATACCTTCATCGCCCTGACGGGAAGCTTCCTTTCTACTCGCTTGTAGAATCGCCTTCACCTGGCGAGCCTGAAGATCGCTGACAACGTCCGTATTGAACACTAGTAAAAAAATAGAAAAGAAAATGAAAAGCAGAAAAATACAACAGAAAGGGCGTCGGGTTACTTACATCGCCTGCGATGGCCCGAAATCTGTCTGAAGAAGCTGAGCTTTATCAAGTTATCCTCTTGAAAAATATAGCTTTTGCTCCTCTTCTCCAGAGTATGAACAGTTGCCCGAGTCAGCCTCTTCAGCTCAGAATCACTATAATCAATTATTTTCTTGTTCCACACTTCAGGGGAACAGAAGAAACGGGGAACACTCAACACCGTTCGGGAATCCCCAAATCAAACAGTGACGTCGATCCCAAGAGCCCCTCCAGCGAAAAACCAACTATTCTTCCAAAATTTGTTGGATGTAGGGAATCCCCATATGAAACCCTTCTTTTTTGGGTCATCAGAAGCATCGATCCCCCGATTCACCTTTGCTTCTTTGGGGACCTAACCGTCCAAAGGAGTAGACGCAAGAAAATAGGTCCCCGTTCTGCTAACTTGCCTCAGCGTAAAGAAATACCTGATTTCATTCGGGGAAGGCGACGAAAGGTTCATTCGACTGAACATGTGCCACATGCACATCAAGACTTTGTAACTATTCGGGGCTAACTGAGCTGAGGCTATCCCTGCTTCAGCCAAAAACCAGGCAATAAAAGGCTGAAGGGGAAGTGTGACACCACAGCAAAGCATGGATCCATAAATCGCGACCATACCCTCAAGAGGATTCCATACGGCTCTATCCCCCACAGGAACCAAAGTGACTGAGTCGGGCAAGTCGAATCGGGAGCAATATTTTTCTATCTCAGCTGGCCCGACCACATTCAGCTCAGTATCAAAGCCACTCGGACGAATGTCAGAAAACGAAAGACGAGACGCCCTGTACGCTTCATCAACGTCACCCTCATTAATAGTTTGTTCCCTGGTCTGAACGCTGCTCGAGCCGTGCTTGTATACCTTACTTCTGCTCTGATGTTTACCCATCCTTCAAAAAGATGCCCTGTGATCAGAAGTATCAGAATCATAACTAGATGGAGAACTCGATACAGGGCTGAAAGTGACGTCAGGGTAAAGCCCAGAAACATCAACCTCTAAGAATAGAGGTTCATCTATTAGGATATCCCCCAGTAATCGTTTAATGCAAGAAACCAACTGGAAATCCCCACGTTCTAATGCATCAAAAGCGATTTTAAAGAGACAATGGTGGGAAGATGGCCCCATTAAAACTAACCTTGAATTGAGATTGATGCAAGATCTTCAAACGGAGAATCGCGAACTTCTGGATAAAGAAATCTGAGTTTAAAGAAATTTCTGCTGAAAATTGTTGAGAATAAACCAACAATGTCTCTCAACAAAGAATTTAAAGACGAGACGGCACGAAACCCTAGGATTTCAAGGCAGGATAAAACTTATGACGAAACTCGATGACGTAGGTGGCGTTTGGGGAAACGCAAAAATCATTTCTCATAAATGATATTGAAAAACGAAGAGACGAGGGACGCGTGTCAAAACAGGAAGCAGCCCTAGACCGTCAGAACTTCAAAACGTCGCCATCATTTAAGATCTCGCGTGATAAAGCGAATCGAAATTATAGTCACCATTACGACACGCCTTTATGACAAGACGGCTATTCTTACGAGTAAAAATTAAGACGATTAAAATACTCTTGCCCGGAATGAAATTTACTCGGCAAAAATATTTTAAGGGGGTATTGTCGTATGTGAATTTTACCAAGCATACACATCATTGACAGGAAGGAGAAAATAGCCAGGTGGATGCCCAAATGGGCACTCAGGAAATATCCTACCAAGCATCATTAAAGAGAAGAAAGCCTGAGTAAGCATATATTGAATGAAACCTACTCGGGATCAGTTAACAGCACTCGGGACTGGTTAAACAACGCTTCCACTCGGGCTCAAACGGCGCTACTCGGGACCTTCAGGTATTGCTCTTACTCGGGAATAAATACGACTTGAGTAAGAACTTGGTGCTTATTTCACACGGATTAAATCATTAAATACGCGAAGATATCCATCAGGAAGGAATCCCAAATAAAATCGAACATTAAGTTAGAAGAGTCCCCAATCAGGAAATAACTTGATTTCTTTACGAAGACTACATTCTTATAAGGAAACGAGTCCAAATTGAACTACACTACTAGAATCCCACTCGATTTCCATAAGAGACTCCGAAACAGGAAAGAAGACAAATCACCTTCAAGCAAGTAACCGAATCATAATTAAATACAAAGATCTTGTATTACTTGTACAAAGCAGATTAGGGTTCTATAAGCATATAAATAGACCCATAATCTGGCTAAAAAAGATATAGGCAATATAGCATACAGCAATCATAGCAAATACAGAGAGAAAAAAGAGAGATCGAGAGCTTGTAAACATCATATTTTCATAGTGGATTTTGGCTTGGTTGATCCTTCAACCACCCGTGGACGTTTCTTCAGTCATCAGAGTTTTACCACGTAAAACTTGTCTTCGTTACTCTTTCTGAATCTCTTTCTCTTTGACTCAATAGCCGAAATCCAATCCTTGTTGACTTTTCTGACATAATCCAGAAATCGACGTCAACACCAGTCATTGCTAAATATCCTGCAATTCAAAGAAACTCAGTTTAGAAAATGTATTAAGTGTATGAGACAGACAAAATGAGAAAAGGAGATAGTCATTTTAACAAAGCCAAAGCGAAAGTTTCTCGACTCCACAAGAAGAATGTGCTCCAAAGAATTATTTTTACTAAAAAGATAATCAAAAAGTAACAACCAGCTATTCTGACTAGATTAAATTGAAATTGAAAACCAAACCCGATTCCTTTAGAATTAAGGATTCCTATTTCGACTAAAACAAGAAAAACTCAAAACTGACCCGGAAAAGATAAATGTGAATGATTCCAAAACCTAATGGACTATTCCTAAACAAACTCAAAGAAACAAAACAAAACTTGAAGTGGTCACTTGAGACATTGTATCTTTTTATCTTACTAGCGAAAGGTGGTTACCGGTGGTTGTGAAATCAGCCCGTGAATGTTTCCTCTTTGGATGTTTAACCATGTAAAAAATCATGTGTTAATTTTCTCTATCCTTATCTCTTGACATTTGTGTATGTGTTGATATATGTATCTTACTTAGTGTTGATTTATATCGTGTTTGATACCTTTGTAATTGATAATCATGCTATATCATATTTGTATACGTTGAAGCTTTATATTTAAAAGCCTATCGATAAATTGAGTTTGTATCATATGCAAGTTATAGCTTACGTTGACTTTATTTGACCAAGCATATCTTTAATTGAATTGATTGTGTTTGTACTTGTCTATTAAAGTGTGATACAAGCTACTTAGAGGGACAAACGTATGTTTGTTTCAAGGGAATGAAAAAGGTCTAACAACCTATTCAACCCCCCTCCCCCCCTCACCCCCTCTCCCTCTCTAGGTTAGCTTAAGACAACTTAACCGTGTTTATATTTTTCAATTTACTGGTGAAGGAAAAAAAGAACACATCACTGTTTAGAAGAGCTAGTAGAGCACCTCCCTTCCACATAAGTGATAAGGGGTTTGAATCCCACCATACACATTTTATAAGTATGTGTGAGGAGTATCGAGGGTCTCATTTTCTATAGTTCGTCTCGGGCTCTGACTCGGATAATTTTGTTGACTTATCAATGATTCACCTTGAACACAGAACTTGGAAAGACATTTTGATCATTACATTTTTGTATGAATTAAATTTTGTAAGGAGTTAACAAATAATTGTATTAAACTTTGCTTTAACAAATAATCTTTAAATTTGTGTTATAAAAATCATGATAGCTCTACTGCAATTAACCAAATCAAATTATCAAAACCACTTCATCCCCATCTGACATATTACCAATTAGCAGAACTATGCAACATCATAACCAATTTAAAAACAAAACATAGAAATAAGAACTAAATATTTAGTGTAAAAAAAAAATTAAAGCGATGTCTCATGTTTGAGTCGCAAGGACCCTAAGTAGTACATAAAAAAGAATTAAGTTACTAATTAAAAAGGCAACAGATAGTAACAATTCAACTTCATTTACTAAATTAGCATAGATTTGTATTTAAAGACACATCCAAATTATTTATTCTGTTGATAAAAATTAACAACATTTAGATGGTGAATTAATTTTTGGAGCATGTGTCCGAGCAGGAATTCACCCAGCCTACCACAATCTCTGCATCTGCATACATTAACAACCAAAATATTAGTAGTTATTGATAAACGAGTACTAATTTGTTTAGTTGGTGAGATATTCTACAGTTTTGTCTCTCTCTCCGAGGGAGGGAGTGAGTGAGAGGGAGAGTTTATGTTACCAGGATCCAGTTTGGTGCTTAGGTTGGTACACAATGATAGGGGTGGATGCGGTTCTGAACCGAAAATATTTCGGTTCACTCAAAATTGAACCGGTTTAAATCGAATAAGAAATGGTTACCGAACTGAACTGAACTGATTTGAATCGGTTCGGTTCAGTTCGGTTTTGGGCCTAATGCGCCATTTTGGTTTGATGGGCTAAATGAGTTTTTTCAATCTATTTTAAATTTAATGGGTTGTTGTTGTCCTGTTAGATTCTAATTTTAGACAAATGTTTCATGAATTTTAAAAGCCCAAACCCAAATCAAACATAACTAATAATATTTAAGTTTTACTTCATTCAAAAAAATCATAAATTAAATAAACATGAAATTCAATTTTCAAAGACATACTACAAACATACCATTATACCAGACATACAGTCATACATTCGTACATCACTTCACAAGTGAGTAAGTGACATACAGTTAAATTGTTCAATATAAAAACTATAAATCAGAAATACAAACTTCAAATAAAAATTACAATCCAAATTCAAACTCCAAATAAATGTTACAATTCAAATCCAAACTTTAAATCAAAATTACAATCCAAATCAAACAATAAAGGTAGTAAAATAATTCTAATTTCTTGCATTCATAAATAAAATAATTATTAGTAATGTCAGTTAAATAAGCAAGTTGCATCCATGTTAGAAGGATGCTAGGCTATCAAACAATTATATGCATATACAAACAATTATCCACTTTTATCAATTATCCATATCAAAGTATAATGTAATTAAGCATATAACAAATAGAATTCACTTTTATCAATTATCCATATCAAAGTATCTCTCAGTCTCTCACTATGAGAATCTACCTAAAAAGAATAAACATTCCACTCTACTTAAATACTTCAAGCTACCACCATCACTACCTCCATATCCACAGCCCACAGTACATACATACAAATATATATACATACATACAAATATATATATATATATATATATATATATATATATATCAATAACTTAACAAGTTATCCACAACCCAATTTATACCATAACCACAACTCACAGCACATTTATAACAACAACTCAATAAATTCGTAACCCAATTTATACCATATCCACAACCCACAACACATATCAACAAGTCAACAAGTTATCCACAACCCAATTTATATCATATCCACAGCTCACAACACATTTATATCAACAACTCAATAAATTCACAACCCAATTTATACCATATCCACAGCCCACAACACATATATATCAACAACTCAACAAGTTATCCATAACTCAATTTATACCATATCCACAGCCCACAACACTTTCATATCAACAACTCAATAAGTTATCCACAACCCAATTTATACCATATCCACAGCCCACAACTCACATCCCACATATATACCATATCTATTGTTGCAGATTCACAGAACCAAACATTGTTTCTAAATAGATGCAGCTGTGGGATGTGGCAGTTTAATCCCACTCCAATTTTAGTTTCATTATATGCTGGCTATGCTTTTCCATTTTATACAAGACAGGGCAACAATTTTTCAACCATTTTAAGCATGTTGGACATATAATTAACTATTAAAAGTGACAAAAACAAAAGAATTCATGGTGAATAACTTGGCGTTTTTGGCCTTTCAAAATTTAACAAAAAATTAACATTCAAACTTTCAAAGAGCAATAAACAACAAAGACATTTCAATGACCAAAAGTGCCGGGCAAACAACACATTACACATCAGAGAAAGCAAAGAACCAAAACGACAATAAAGATCTCTAGATGAAGAAAATCAGAAGTAATCAAATAAAGAAAAAAGAAGAGCTGAATAAGACAAAAACTAACCAAAGAAACAATCAGATCTAAAGAAGAACATAATGGATGAGCTAAATCCTGAACTCTGAAGGCTGTCTTATTGAAGCTTTGACCGGAGATGAAGGAAAGCAAACCAGACGAGCAAAGACCAGATTGGTGGACGGTGGTCATCAGATGTGAAACAAAAAAAAAGACAAACAAAATTAGGAAAAAGAAGAAGAAAATTAGAACACGAAGAAGAGAGACTAAGTCGATTGTCAAGACAAACCTTTGTTGAGGAATGGATTTGAGACAGCAGTGGACAACCGGGGATGAGTAGTGGAGAGCCGGAGATGCCAATCGGAGGAGTTGAGACTTGAGACTTGAAAATGAGAACTGAGATTTTGAGAAGTAAGAACTGAGAAGAAAAGAGGTCGGCCGAAGAATAGATGAGATTATGAGAAGTTTAGGGTTTTTTTTTAACTTATATATGTGGTTTAATCGGTTTAAACCGGTTTTAAGTCACACAAACCGGTTTGAACCGGTTTTTTTTCGATTTTCTATTATTTAAACCGGTTTGAACCGAATTCAATCGAAGAACCGAACCGAACACCTTTTTTCGGTTTGATTCGGTTCGATTCTGTTCGGTTTCGAACTTAGTGCCCACCCCTACACAAGGAGGTAGAGCAACCAAGCTTGCAGAAGTAGTCAGTGTGTGAAAAGTGTGTGAAAAGTGTGTGAAAAGTGTGTGAAAAGTAAGTATCAAAGTACATTATTTTAGGTATTTGGTTCCGCATTCGATTGTAGCTCCTTCAAATATCGTACATTTAACGAAGCATTTTGTGTAACATGACTTGAAATTAACAGCTGGCTACCCAACATGAAGCCCTAAAATCACAAACACCATAAAAAGAGACTCAACTCCTCTTTTCTCCATTTTTTTGAGAAAAACATACAAGTCTCTATAAACTATTTTTTTGAAAAGGCAAAACTTTATAAACATACAAGTCTCAACTCCTCTTTTCTCCATTTTTGTTTGTTGTGGTTGTGGTTTCTTCTGTGCCCCGGCTGTGGGTGTGCTTTTCTGTTGCCTTTTTGGTTTTTTAAAGCTTTGCCTTTTCAAAAAGGCAAAGCTTTAAAAAACCAAAAAGGCAACAGAAAAGCACACCCACAGCCGGGGCACAGAAGAAACCACAACCACAACAAACAAAAGCACAGAGCAACACCCTAGAAACAAAGCAAAGCCAAAAAGGCAACAGAACAGAAACCAACAACACAGAAAACAGAACCAACAGAACACAACGGCAGCAGTAGAGCAACAGAACACCAACCACAGAAACACAAACAACAACATCTAAAAGTAAAATGGTAATCGAATCCACTAACCCCTTTCCCAAGTTCTTGAACCACCAAACGACTCTTAATTTCACCATGTCTAAAGCTTGAGCTAAGTAAGCTTCAGAATTCTTAAAAACAATCCCATTTCGCACTTCCCAAATAGTCCAGACGACAGCAAAAACAAAGACATCCACGCCATCTTCGAATCCTTTTCGGGGCAAAGACCAGCCCATCCCTTCCACCAATCCGACAGGAAGCAGCAACTAATACCCCACCACTTTATACAAATCAACCACAAACAACCAGCCCAATTACATTGGAAAAACAAGTGATCAATAGACGCCACTAAGTGGTTGCATAAAGGACACAACAAATTCATCCCATCAAGCAAACCAAACTTCCGTAAAACATCTTTCACCAACATTCTCCCATACAAAAGATGCCAAGTAAAAGTTTCGACTTTAGGGGAACAAACACCTTACCATATTCCCCTGAAGACCGAAAGATCCCCAGACCCCTCAGATTCGAGCCTTTTCCAAAATGACTTAACCGAAAACAAACGATTAGAACAAAATGACCAACCAATTGTATCCGGAATAGAGTCAAAAATATTAATATTCTAAAGGCAATTTGAAAAACTGACCCATTGATCAATTTCCAATTAAAACAAGGTCTTCTGGTAGGGATATCCCAAACCCACACATTCCTTACCCTACTGCCGAATTCTGGAACACAACCCACTTTATTAACAGCAAGGGCAAAAATTCTGGGATACAACACCTTCAAAGACTTAGCCGAAAAGGCATCATACTCAAATAGACTCCCAACAGCCTTTGTGAAGAAAGAACCCGCTGAACCACACTTCCAGTTCCATTTCAGAGGGTTCGAAGTAACACCATACTTTCCACAAATCACCCTTCTCCACAGTGGCATGATCTCCCTCCCAAACCTCCAAGCCCATTTCGCCAAAAGCCCCTTGTTTTTGTCAATAACCGAACCGATTCCAAGACCACCATTAAATCTACTTTTTATGTAAAGTCTCCCACTTCACTAAAAAGGGGGATAATGGGTCCCCCTAATGAAGACCCCTTTCCACCCCGAAAGACCTCGAAGGACTGCCATTAATCAGAACCGAGATAGTCGGAGAAGAGATGCAACTTCCAATCCAGTACCTCCATTTCCGCCCGAACCCCATGTCATCTAAAATACTGTCCAAGAAAGTATGATCTAAGTTGTCATACGCCTTCTCAAAGTCCAACTTCAGCAATAAACCACCATCCCCCCTTTGCTCGACTTCCAATGGTGAATAATTTCGTCAGCTAAAACGAAACTATCAAGAATTTGACGATCTCTTTTCTCCATTTTCTTAACTTAAATTTATATGCAAGACACATATATTTGACACAGATAACTTACTTGAATATAAACTCAGTCCAAGAAACGTTTATATAGGACTTTTTAATTATGGCAGGTTTCTTCCTATAATCAAAAGTTTTCAGAAAATGGAAATTGACTAACGTTAGACTATCTTCAATCTATATACCAATAACAATGCCAAATTTGACATCAAAAACAGTAAAATGTTATATTTGGCACAACATTGTAGTACTGTACTTCGATATAAAATTCTATTTAATAAGCTATTTTTTTTTATATTTAAAATTATAAAAGTCAACAAATAAAACCAATGATTCAATGAATGTATTGAAAAAAAAAAAATTCAATTGCAATTTTCCCGACCAAGTTTGTTAAATTTTTATTAATTAAAGTTAACAGAGATGATTTTATTTATTGTTGTGCCAAATTTGACATCCAGCTTTTCGCACCCAATTGAGATTATCATGTTTGATATCTATATAATACCTTAAAATCCATGGAATCTGTACACTCATCACATTAGGTGATATTCGAAAATAAATATCAGTTCATAATAGAAAATTAAATCCTTAGAATCTAGTACACCATAACACCGGTCATAATGGATATTAGAACATTAATATTTTATTAGTGGAATAAGAAATATCTCAATAAAGATTATCACGTGTGATACTTACTGAAATTTAAAATCCATTGAATATGTACATTGTTCTTATTAAGTGATATTAATTAGAAAATTAATATTAGTTAATAATAGAAAATTAAATCTTTCGAAATAGAAATTTACTTGTATTTACTGGTGAAGAAAAAAAAGAGCACATCACCATTTCGCAGAGCAATTAGTGCACCTCCCTTCCACATAAGTGGTGAGGAGTTCGTATCACACCATGTATATTTTACAAGAATACGTGGGGAGTATCGAACGTCTCATTTTCTATAGTTCGTCTTGGGCTCTGACTCGGATAATTTTGTTGACTTTTCAATGATTTGCCTTGAACACGGAACTGGGAAATACATTTTGATCATTACATTTTTGTATGAATTAAATTTTGTGCGGAGTTAACAAATAATTGTATTAAACATGCTTTAACAAATTAATAATATTTAAATTTGTGTAATAAAAATCATGATAGCTCTACTGTAACTAACCAAATCAAATTATCCAAGCCACTTCATCCCCATCTGACATATTACGGATTAGCATAATTATGCAACATCATAACCAATTTAAAAACGAAACATGGCAATAAGAACTAAATATTTAGTGTAAAAAATAATTAAAGCAATGTCTCAGGTTTGAATCATATGAACCCTAATTGGAATAAAAAAGAATTAAGTTACTAATTAAAAAGGCAACAGGTAGTAACAATTCAACTTCATTTACTAAATCAGCTTACATTTGTTTTTAAAGATGCATCCAAATTATTTATTCTGTTGATAAAAATTAACAACATTTAGATGGTGAATTAATTTTTGGAGCAAGTCTTCGAGCAGGAATTCACACAGCCTGCCACTTTCTCTACAGCTGCATACGTAAACAACCAAAATATTAGTAGTTATCGATACACGAGTATTAATTTGTTTAGTTGGTGAGATATTTTATAGTTTTGTCTCTCTTTGAGAGAGAGAGAGAGAGAGAGAGTTTATATTACCAGGATTCAGTTTGGTGCTTAGGTTGGTACACAATGAGGTAGCGCAGCCAAGTTTAGTCGGTGTGTAAAGAGTAAGTATCGAAGGTACATTCTTTCAGGCATTTGACTACAGTTCCTCCGAAAAACTCACATACCCTGAAGCAGTTTTCATAACATGACGTGACATCAGCAGCTGACTGCCCAACAAGAAGCCCTAAAATCACAAACACCATTAAAAGAGACTCAACTCCTCTTTTCTCCATTTTCTTAACCTAAATTTATATGCAAGAAGGATATTTGACACAAATAATTTAGTTGAACATAAACTCACTCCAAGAAACGTTTATATATAGGACTTTTTAATTATGGTAGTTTTCTTCCTACAATCAAAAGTTTTCAAAAAAATGGAAACTGATTAATCAAGAAACGTTTATATAGGACTAATTAATTATGGCAAGTTTCTTCCTACAATCAAAAGTTTTTAGAAAATGGAAACTTTAATCAGGATTGACTAACGTTAGACAATCTTCAATCTATATATCAATGTCAATGTCAAATTTTGCACCAAAAACAATAAAATGTTATATTTAATACAATATTTTAGTACTATAATCTAATACAAAATTCTACTTGATGCGTTATTTTTTATTTTTGTTAATATTTAAAATTAGAGTAATTTTATTTACTCAAATTTAGTGTCCAAATCTGGTGTCATAATGTGTGGCAACAATATGATCCATTCATTTAAATCAAACAAATATAATACTATCTAAATAAATTGATCATATTGATGTCATATCATTTGGACAAAATAGTATTACTCTTAAAATTATAAAAATCAATAAATACAATCAATGGATTCAATGAATGCATTGAATATTTTTTTGTAATTTTTTCAATCGTAATTTTCCCAGCCAAATTTGTTTGATTTTTATTATTTAAAGTTAGCAAATATGACTATTTTTTTTTTAACAGCAAATTTATATTAATATGCCAAGCAAGGCAACAGCAAAACAAACACAAAGGCCAAATGCAACAAACAAGCTGAAACCCAAGAAACATAGCAGACACACCAAATGAAACCCACACCTGAATAAAAGACCACAAAACAAATCGAACTAACAAAAAGAAAAACAGAGCAGCAATAACCACTACCAACAGAGTAGACACCCCAACATTGTCATCTTTTTGCCCTCTAGATACTCGGTCAGCCACCACTGAAAAAGCAACCTCGAACCCTACTTCGAGTCTTCAATCAGAAGGACTCGAAGAAGAAACAATCCCATCCATCTTCCTCTTTTAAAAATGAGGATACAAATCTTCAAGATCAACAAAAAGATCAATAGCAGGGCCACCAAAATCACCCCCACTGTATTCAAACCCGACCTTAACAAACCTTGACCCTTATCAAAATTAATATAAATCACTTAGTCATCGAAACCGCCACCATCCATTCTTAGAACCAAAGACCTTAATGCTATTAGTACATAACCTCTTACTCTCCACATCTTCCAACACCCTTAATAACACTACTCCCCAACTTGTTCACCCTACTTTCCACAAAACTCGTGCCACCTTTCTCCATACCACCCAAATTTGGCATTCAGCTTTTAACACCCAATATGATCCATTCATTTAAATCAAGCAAATATAATACAATGTAAATAAATGAATCATATTGATGTGACATCATTTAGATACCATATTTGAATAAAGTAACATTACTCTCAAAATTATAAAAGTCAACAAATACAACCAATGGATTCAATGAATGCAACGAATTTTTTTTTAAAAAAAAAATCAATCGCAATTTTCCTAGCCAAGTATGTTAAATTTTTATTATTTAAAAGTTAACAAATATGATTGTATTTATTGTTATGCAAAATTTGGCATCCAGATTTGGCATTAAATATGATCCATTAATTTAAATCAAACAAATATAATACAATCAAAATAAATGTATCATGGACACCTGATTTGGAAATCAAATTTGGACAAAATAGCATTACTCTTAAAATTATAAAGGTCAGTAAATACAACCAATGGATTCAATGATTGCATTGAATTATTATTTTTTCAACCGCAATTTTCCCAACCAAATTTGTTAATTTTTTATTATTTAAAGTTAACAAATATAGCTGTATTTATTGTTGTACAAAATTTGGCATGCAGATTTTGGCACTCAATATGATCCATTCATTTAAATCAAATAAATATAATACAATCTAAATAAATGGATCTTATTAATGCAACATCATTTGGACACCATATTTGGGTAAATGAGCATTACTCTTAAAATTATAAAAGTCAACAAATACAGCCAATGGATTCAATGAACTCATTGAAAAAAAAAAAAAAACAATCGCAATTTCCCCAACCAAATTTATTAAATTTTTATTATTTAAAGTTAACAAATATTATTGTATTTATTGTTGTATCAAATTTGGCATCCAGCTTTTGGCACACAATATGATCATTTCATTTAAATCAAGCAAATATAATACAATATAAATAAATGAATCATATTGATAGCCACATCATTTGGACACCAGATTTAGATACAAAATGTGGACTAATTAGCATTACTCTTAAAAATATAAAAGTCAATAAATACAGCCAATAGATTCAATGAATGCGTGAATATATTTTTTTAATTTTTTCAATCGCAATTTTCCAAACCAAATTTATTAAATTTTTATTTTTCAAATTTAAAAATTATGATTGTATTTATTGTTGTGTCAAATTTGGCATCTAGCTTTTGGCACTCAATATGATACATTCATTTAAATCAAGCAAATATAATAAAATCTAAATAAATTGATCATATTGATGTCACATCATTTGGACACCAGATTTGGGTAAAGTTGCATTACACTTAAAATTATAAAAGTCAACAAATACAACCAATGGATTCAATGAATGTATTAAAAAAAAAAAAAATTCAATCGCAATTTTCCCAACCAAATTTGTTAAATTTTTATTATTTAAAGTTAACAAATGTTATTGTATTTATGGTTATACCAAATTTGGCATCCAGCTTTTGGCACTCACTATGATCCATTCATTTGAATCAAACAAATACAATACAATCTAAATAAATTGATCATATTGATGCCACATTATTTGAATAAAGTAACATTACTCTTAAAATTATAAAGGTCAGTAAATACAACCAATGGATTCAATGATTACATTGAATTATTATTTTTTCAACCTCAATTTTTCCAACCAAATTTGTTAATTTTTTATTATTTAAAGTTAACAAATATACATCAATTTGGGCACCAAATTTGAGCAAAGTATCGTTACTTTTAAATTTTTAAAAGTGAACAAATACAACCAATGGATTCAATGAATGCATTAATTTTTAAAAAGAAAATCAATCCCATTTATCCCAATCAAATATGTTAAAATTTTATTATTTAAAGTTAACAAATATGACTGTATTTATTGTTGTGTCAAATTTGGCATTCTGCTTTTGGTACTCAATATGATCCATTTATTTAAATCAAACAAATATAATACAATATAAATAAATTGATCATATTGATGTCACATCATTTGGACACCAGATTTGGACAAAGTAACATTACTTTTAAATTTTTAAAAGTGAACAAATACAACCAATGGATTCAATGAATGCATTGAATTTTTAAAAAAAAAAATCAATCCCAATTATCCCAATCAAATATGTTAAAAGTTTATTATTTAAAGTTAACAAATATGATTGTATTTATTGTTGTACCAAATTTGGCATCCAGCTTTTGTTACTCAATATGATCCATTTATTTAAATCAAGCAAATATAATACAATCTAAATAAATGGATCATATTGATGCCACAAATTTTGGGCACCGGATTTGGAAACTAAATTTGAACAAAGTAACATTAATCTTAAAATTATAAAAGTCAATAAATACAACCAATGGATTCAATGAACGCACTGATTTTTTTTTTTGTCAATTGCAATTTTTCCAACCAAATTTGTTAGATTTTTATTATTTAATGTTAACAAATATGACTGTATTTATGTTTGTGCCAAATTTGGCATCTAGCTTTTGGCACTCACTATAATCCATTCATTTAAATCAAGAAAATATAATACAATACAAATAAATGGATCTTATTGATACCGCATCATTTGTGATCCAGATTTAGACATCATATTTGGGTGAAATAGCATTACTCTAAAAATTATAAAATTCAACAAATACAACCAATGGATTCTCTGAATGCATTGAATATATTTTTTTAATTTTTACAATCGCAATTTTACCAACCAATTTTGTTAAATTTTTATTAGTTAAATTTAACAAATATAATTGTATTTATTGTTGTGTCAAATTTAACATTCAGCTTTTGACACTCAAGAGATTATCATGTATGATATCTATATAATACCTTCAAATCCATTGAATCTGTGCAATGATCACATTAGGTGATATTCGAAAATAAATATCAGTCCATAATAGAAAATTAAATCCTTCGAATCTTGTATACCATAACACCTGCTATACTGGATATTAGAAAACTAATATTATATTAGTGGAATAAGAAACATCTCAATTGAGATTATCATGTGTGATACTTACTTAAATTTAAAATTCATTGTATATGTACAATGTTCTTATTAAGTGGTATTAATTAGAAAATTAATATTAGTTAATAATAGAAAATTAAATCCTTCGATTCTGGTACACTGTTCATAGTTGATATTAGAACGTCATGATCTTCTTCTTCGGTTACAAACTTCATTTTTACTAAGAAAAGAAAATATCTTTTTAAAGACAGCATGAAATCTCACACAAAACACTCTTAAAAGAAATAATATATAAATACATCACCCTAATATCATAATAAAGTATTGATATTAGACACTAATATGAGAAATGATTAGGGTTCTTTTTTATTTTTAAAACTATTCTAAATAAGTAATTTATTAAAATAAAGATTTCTATACCATATATAATTATGATGAAATTGAAAATATGTTATATATGGAGATACTATCGGAATAAAAGATTTTTTATTGCATTTAATGCAATTCAATGATTTGTAATTAAATGAAAAGTCAAGTTTTTTTACTTTATATTTTAAGTTATTTTTTGGTATTTTTAAGTTATTTGACAACTTAAAAAAAAAAAACAAAACAACTTAATAATTTAAGACTCAGACCTATTAAGTTTTAAGTAGAAAAAACATACGACCCCTAAGTCTCAGACCGAGACATGTTGGATATTTTTGATACTTACTTTATATTTTCTGAACTTTTAGGTTATTTTTACAATTTTCGATACTTATTGAACCAAAATGATTTTAAAAAAAGTTATATTTTTTTCATCTTCTTCTAGGACCTCCATTGAAGGTCAATTTCGACCTCCATAGAGGTTGATTAGACCTCCAACAGATGTCAAACGAATTTGAATCCAATGAAAGTTGAATCGACATCCATTTGAGGTCCAACGAAGAAGATGAAGAAGAACAAAAAAAAATGAAAAACTGAAAAGTAAAAAACGAAAAAAGAAGGGTTTTATTGGAAACTAACCCTTTTGAGAGGCTCAAGTTAATAACTAGACTCTTTTTGAAAAATTTGCAAAACTAACTCTTTTTTTATGTGTAAGTACTACTATACCCTTTCTCACTTTTTCATTTCACTTAACCTACTCATTCTATACCTATTATCCACATTCTTTTCCTATTATTTCCACCTCTCTCCACCACAACTCCCCATCTCGTTTTCTCTCCCATTCTCCTTCCAAATTTTTTTTTTTTTTGTTCTCTCTTCCTTCCTTTCGAATTTTAGTAATTATTTACATTCTCCACTATTGAGCAAGTCGAAAATATTCATCCACCACAAGGGTTCCTTTTATTTAAGCTTTGAGGGTGATTTTTTTAAAAAAAAATTTACTTTAATCTAGGATTTAATTGTATTTGTGTAATTTTCTTGTGGAAATAATTTATATTTACATAATAAAGCATAGGTCTTGTGTGTATTTGATATTGTTGTGATCAATTTAAAGTTTAAACATAAATTTAAAGTTTAAACATAAATCTAAAGTTTATTTCTCTTTTTAATCTCTTATTTACTTTCCTTTGTGCATTACGATTGTTTATTTATGTGAAACTAGTTTCATCAATATATTAGAACATGGGTCTTGGTTGAATTTGATGTTGGTGTGATCAATTTTAATTTTACACATAAATTTAAAGTTTATTTCTTGTTTGAATATTTTTTTTAGTTTAATTTGTGCATTAAGGTTGCTTATTTTTATCAAAATAGTTCACATGCATGTAATAGAGCATGTGTCTTGTGTGAATTTGATATTGGTGTAGTTAATTTTCCATTGTTGGATAGCATCTACACAATATGTAGCATATTTTTTAAAAAAAAAGTGTTCAACCCAGTTTTCCTAACTGCGTTGGGAATTCCTAACTATGTTGGGAATTCCCAACGCAGTTAGGAGTTCCTAACTGTGAATCCTCACCGGTATCAAGATTAACATAGTTTGGATTTAGAATATTTTGTAAATTCACTGAAACATGAGTATATAATATTTGTTTAGGAATTTAATCATTAATTTCTTATTCATTGGAAAGGTGTGTTGCATGGATAAAGTTCGATTTGTTGTTTTATAAAATGGGGAATGAAGTGCAAGTTGTGGGAAGTTCAAGTATCAATCTGGAAAATCAAGACTAACTCTGTTGGGAATCCTTAACTGTATTGGAAATTCCCAGCGTAATCCAGATTAAATATAGTTTGGATTTATAATATTTTGTTTTAATAATGTTGTGTATTTATTTGTAAGTACCTGGATGGCACGATGTGTTGTTTATGTAGTATTCAAAACAATATTTGAAGTGTTTTATGTTCGAAGTTTTGCTACATTTTGTCTACATTTGTTAGAAGTTTTGTGTAATATTGGCAGTATTGGTTGGTACATTATTACATTTGTTTGATACATTTTACGTGCAATGTTAATGGATTTTATGGAATTTGTGTAATGTTGACTGTGTTGTTTAATGTTAAGATTTTTATTTTGTAATTCACAAATACTGTTAATGGATTTTTATTTGTGAAACATGTACCAAGATGGAATTAATGCTATGTGAGTAATAGGAAATAATGTTGACATGTGTAAAAGTTTCACATGGAATAATTCGCATATACAATAAGTACTGGACACAAATAAGATGCAAGTATCAAATAAGTACCAGACACAAATAGTTAAGATTTCAAAATGTTAAGATTTATATGAACTATAAATAAAGATTTCAAAGTGAATGAACAATTCAAATAACAGTGTTGTGTAATTCATACAAAAATCTACCACACAAATTGTTAACATCTGCACAATTTGTTACATTAACGGGGCTAATGTTGTTAACATCAAAATTAGAAAGCAAAAAAGATAATGTTGTTAACAGGGATAAAGTTGTTAACATCAAACTTTTCCTTAATTTGCTTTATAGCAACCGTTGATGAAGTGTTGTTAATATTCGTCGGGAAATGTTCTGAAACCTTGACTAACAAATCAACCTCTTCTCCCATTCTATTTTCTTGAAATATAAGAAAACAACATTAAAAAATACAAATCATCTTACTGAACACATTCCAATTCAAGAGGCACAATTTTATTTCATATTCAATTCAATGATGATAGTAAAAAATTAAAATTCTTAACTATGTTGGGAATTTCCAACATCGTTAGGAATCCCAACACTGTTCGGAAACCCCAACGATGTTGGGAATTTCTAACTCTGTTGAGAATTTCCAACTTTGTTAGGAATTCCCAACGCTGTTAGGAATTCCTAATGATGTTGGGAACTCCTAATGATGTTGGGAACTCCTAACGATGTTGGGAATTCAACCTTTCTAGATTCAAATTATTACCTGCGAAAATAGAACAAAAACAAGTCCAAAGCAACTCAAACCCAATTCACACTTCTTTCACTAGTAATACACCTCTCCTCACAATGACATGGGAAAATCAAACCAAAACATTGAAATTCGTCAATCAAAATCAACCACAAAAGCCTCAAAAAGCAAAAAAACAGTAGCGGTAATTCTTCAAAACCTAGGTCTTCATGGGGTTCGAATATAGTCAAGCCATAAACCACAAACCACAAACCACAAAAATTTATAAACCATACATTCAATTTCTACTATTGTATAATCTGTAAATATGAACAAAAATAATAATAATGGTTTCTTCAAAGGTTGTATAATCTTCCTAGTTCTCCAGGTCTAAAGAGAATGAAAAACAAATGAAAAAAATAAAGATTCTTGATATTTCAAATTAAAATTAATTAGCGTTCAACAGCCACATTCACAATTGATAATTCAAAGTTCAACATCCATTACATTCAATCGTCAACTACAACCTAGAGTTAACACAATACCCAAAACACCTGGAGCTAACAGAGCAAAACTGCCCAAACAACAACTGAGAAACACAACACCCAAAACAAACTAATAATCAAATTTAGTGACTAATTTATAGGTACTACACCATTTATAACCCAAGTTTTTGAAATTAAAAAATTTTGAAACCCAAGTTGTATTTCTTCTAACCAGTCCAAAATCATATACATAACACAAATAATTTCCAAAACCCAAAAACAATTAAGTTTTTTCTACTAGTGTACAGAATTTTTTCAAACTTTTTGGAATTCCAAATGTTGCCAATGAATTTTTTTCAAACTTTTAATCAGCAAAAACTCAAAAAATACACAAATTGAACTTCAAATTCCAACACAAATTGATAGCATTAGGGTTTTTTAGGGTTCTAATTGAAACTAAAAAATAAATAAAAATACACAAATTGATAGCAATAAGGCTTTTTAGGGTTCTAAAGAATTGATAAAGAATTTTAAAAAGACACAATCACAAATTGATAAATAAAGACAAAAGCACAAAACACAAAACACAAAACACAAAGCACACAAATAGATAAATAAAGAAGACAACAGAGTTGTCATGGGGTCAAAAGCCAAACAGAGTTTACAAAGCACAAATCAATAAGAAAAAAAGAACTCAAATCGAAGGAAGAATCACCTTCATTTTCTCGAACTTTCTCATAAACCGAACACAGTTGCCATCGTTGTCAACACCAAATGCAAATACCACACACAACCACTACTAGAGCCAAACATTACTGTCACCACCAAATGCAACTACCGCACTCTACCATAACCCAAATTTGAATTCAATTTTTCTTCTTTTTTTCAATGCAAAGTTAGGGAAAATAACTGATTGAAGAGAAATATTTGGGACTTGGATTTGGATTTAGGGATTTTTGATACTCAACAAATTGAAGTAGAATGTTTCAAAAAAAAACTCAGCTTCAAAAATCAACTTTTTAAAGAAAGAAAGAAAAATTCAGTTTCAAATATCAACGACATTGCAACAATTTGGCATACTAGTGAACCACAACACATCAATAGATAAAAGATGATAAATATACTTCATTAAAATTGTTATGATTATCTTTCTCTGCTGAGAAAAATGTTACAGACAAATTTCTAAAGACCATTTCACATATGATAGAAAGATTGATTATAATTTGTAGAGATGATGGTCCGGTGATAATGATTATTACAATTTATTCCTGCAATGTATAACCAGTTTGTAACCCCAATACGACAATTTGTCAACAATTGTTTCAACATAATCAATGTAAGCATCCCACCAAGGTTTTTTATTGCAAAACAAGTTCAATGATCAGGTAAAGTCACTCATTATTATTAGAACCATAATAATGCCACTGCCAACACCATTTTTTCTTCACAATTGGATACATGATTTTTTTTATATAAATCAGTGACAATAAATAATCTAACAACTTTTGATTATGAAAAAGCATAAATTATCTAAACAAAAACTAAATAAAACAAGTTCAACTGCCCACAAAACATTCCGACAGTAAAAATCAGCCTCCAAACAATTGTAAATAATTATTGTATTAGCAACCAAGTTCCCACAAAATACAATTACAATGTTATAAAATCAACCACCAAACATATAACAACCGTCACTAATTCTTCAAATCCTAGGTCACATTCAAAGAAACAACAAAAGAGATATTTGAAGAACAAATATCTAGGTCGAAGAATTCAAAGAGAAAGATTCAAGAACCATTACCTTCAATCGTCGACTTCAACCTTCTAATGCTTCAGTCGTTCAACAGCTCTTCAGCCTTCAGTCTTTGACGGTAAAAATCAATCGGCTATGAGGGTGTCTTCAACCTTCCGCGGTCGTCGTTTCTTCCACCTTCCGATGTTGTCGTCTTCTTCAACCTTTCGGCACGAAGTCATCTTCTCTAACCTAACATCGTCGTTGTCGATGGTGCAGTAACCTTCGTCGTCTTCAACCTTCAATTGTAGTTAGCTTTTTCTGAGATTAGGTTAGGGATTTTCAAACAAAGTATGGATTTGAAACATGAAAGCTTTTGGTGACCTTTTGGTCGATTTGAAACAAGAGAGATTAGGGATTAGGTTGGCTTTTGAGAGAGGTTTTCGATTTCGAACGAGAGAGGGATTTTGAAAGAGGTAGGTTTGGTCGTTTAAAATTGGGGATTTTGAGTGTTTTAATGTGCTCGATGTATTAGAATGTAATTTTTATAGAAAAAAAATGGCAATATTGTCATAAAAGAGTTAGTTTTGTAATTTTTACAAAAAGAGGTTAATTTTTAACTTACCCCTCCCAAAAGGGTTAGTTTCCAATAAAACCCAAAAAATCAAAAATCAAAACTGTGGGTGTATTTTTGTTCGTTCATCATAATAGGTGTCATTCAAACTCAAAATATTAAAATGGTGATAGTATTAAAATGCACTTTCAAAAGAGTGCTATATAATTTTCGAACCCCTCTTTGGTTAGTATTATATTCTATGCTTTTAGGCTTTATTTTATAAAGCGTTATTAGGATGAATGATTTTCTTTTATTTGATCTCCTATTTATCCTTTCTTATTAATAATGAAGGTACATGTACTTTGCAACTACAAGATTTCATTCCAAAATAAAACAAGAAGTTCTTAATTAAAAACAAAACAAAAAGTTCCTGATTCCAAATCAAAACCAAAAGTTTTTTATTAGTTTTGAAAATTATTTAAAACTCAAGTCCTAAATTAGATCTTGAAAAGATTTTAATAAATACAAAGAGATCAAACGAATCCATTTATAAGAATTCGGATTAATCACTATGTTGACATTGTTAAATTCAATTTTGCTTTATTTCTTTTGTTTATGTACAGGTCGGTTTATAGCAAGTTTTGTTTTAATCTCCTTTCTTTCGAATTTTTATTAGGGTTAATAGCATAAATGGCCCCTCAATTATACACGTAATCGCATGTTGCCTCATAAAAAAAATTTCTTGACATTAAACCCCTCAAACTTTCATTTATTGACAAAAGCTGACAGAATGGGGATAGGGACGGACATTTAGACACCTTGATTATATGCATAATTGCATTAAAACTGGAAAAATATAATAATATAACACACACCCTTTGGTTCGTTGACTAATTTAAAAAAATATTAATAATATTAATAAAGTTTAAATATTATATTATAAAAAACTAATTATTAAAAATGCATTTTTTTAAAATAGAATAAGAATAAGAATAATAATAATGTGCATAGTCTAATTAGGACTTATTTCCTTATAAAAGCGTAGTCTTTTTGAAGAAATAAAATTATTGCCTGATTAGAAATCTTTTCTGCTTCATATTCTGCTCTTTTGGAATTCCTCTTTGATATGGATATCTTCATGTATTTTAACGATTCGATTCGTGTAAGCTACGCGTTGGGCTTTTTATTCGGTTATCTTCATGTTTATCCCTAGTAGAACACGACATCAGCTGGTCCCGAGTGACATCATCTGATCTCGAGTAGAAAATGTCATCATCTGGCCCTAAGTATCTTTAACTGACCCCGAGCAGTATATGACGTCAGCTGACCCCGAGTAGGTTTTGCTCAATACTTGTGTACTCGAGCTTCTCTTTTTCGGTGATGTCTTGTAGGATATTTTCTGAATGCCTATTCGAATGTCCACCTGGCAATTTTATCCTATTTGTCATTGACGTGTACATCTGATAAAATTTACATACGACAATACCCCTTAAAATATTTTTGCCGAACAGGGTTTCGTTTCGAGCAAAAGTATTTTAATTAATTCTTCAATTTTTACATCTCTTTTCAGTGCCAGAGTAAATGTCTAATCATAATGACGTGTCTTAATGGTGACCCTGTAAATTCGATTTGTCCTCTTCACTAGAGATCTTCAATGATGGCGACGTTTTGAAATTGACGGTGAAAACCGGTTCTCTTCTTGACACGTGCCCTTTGCCTCTTCATTTTCGATATCATTTATGAGAAACGACCTTTGTGTCTCCCAGTGCGCCGCCTACATCATCAAATCTTGTCATCGATTTTTCCCGCCTTGAGACCCTAGGGTTTCGTGCTACTGCTCCTTCAAATTCTTCACTGAGGGGCTGCGTTGGTTCATTCTCAAAAACTCACAACCAGAAATTAATCGTCATTTCTCCATAAAAGATTTTACATCAGATTTCTTCATTCAATGTTAGTTTTAATGAATTCGTCCTCTCGTCAATGACTTTTTACTATCGCTTTTGAAGCGCTCGATCATGGGGATTTCCAGTTGGTTTCCTGCATTCGAAGATTATTGGAGGAAATCCCCCCTGATGAACCTCTATTTTTAGAAGTTGACGTTTATGGGCCTCACCCTAACGTTCATTTTTCTGTATCCAGTTTTAATTCTTCATCTAGTTCTGAATCTAATGTTTCTAATCACAGGGTACCTCTACGAATGATGGAAAAACATCAAAGCAGAAGTGAAGTCCATAAGCATAACTCGGGCAGTGTTCGGATCAGCGAGCAGATTGTTAACGAGAAAGACGTTGAAGAGGCGTTCAGAGTATCTCATCTCACTTTTTCTGCAGATCACCCGAGTGGGTTTGACACCGAGCTGAATGTGGTCGGGACAGATGAGATTGAGAAATATCATTCCCGATTCGATCTGGACAATTTGGTTACTCTGATTCCTGCGGATGATAGAGCTGCATGGAATCCTCCCACAGGCATGGTGGCAATTTATGGATTCATGCTCTGCTGCGGCGTCACTCTTCCTCTTCAGCCATTCATTGCTTGGTTTCTAGCTGAGGCAGGGATCGCTCCGGCTCAACTGGCCCTGAACAGCTACAAAATATTGATGTGCATGTGGCACATGTAGAGCCGGATGAACTTGTCACCGCCCTCCCTGAGTGAAATCAGGCATTTCTTCATGCTAAGGCAGTCTGGTAAGACAGGGACCTATTTCTTCATGTCTAATCTGCCAGACTGTTGGGTTCCCGAGGGGACAAAGGTGAATCGGGGAGTTGACATCTCTGATGACCCTAAAAATAGAGAGTTCGTATGGGGATTCCTTTCATCCAACAAGTTCTGAAAGAACAGTTGGTTTTTCACCGGAGGGAATCAGGGTCTTGAAGTCACCCTCTCAACTGGGAAAACTCGGAGGGTGCTAAAAGTTCCCCTCTTCTTCTATTCTCCCGAGGTTTGGAACAAGAAGAAGCTTGAATTTAGCGACGCTGAGCTGACCAGACTTGCTCGGGCAGCAGTTCACACCCTGGAGAAGAGAAGCAGATTTTATCTTTTCAACGAGACCAAAATGATAGAGCTCGGCTTCTTCAGCCAGATTTTGGGTTACAGCAGAAGATGTAAGTGATCATTGTAACTTTTTTTTTTTGCTTTTCGTATTCTAACGTGGTCCCCTACTTTTTTTCTAAGTGTATGATACGGACATCGTCTGCGACCTTCAAGCTCGCCAAGTGAAGTTGATTCTGCAGGTGAGCCGAAAAGAAGCTTCTCGTCAGAGCTATGATGGTATTGCCCCGCCTGAGTCTGATGAGGAAACAGATGTAGCCGATGAGAAAATCCCTGAATATGTCTCTAAGGACGTTGTTCAGTCGACCGCCATGGAGACTAAAGGTCTGAGTGGCCTTGTGGATCCAACTCACGTGTTGCTTGATGAGGGGGAGAGGTAACGTGAGGGTCTTGGTGAAAGGCCCACCGAGCAGTCAGACGCTGGTGATAGAGGTAATACCTCTGAGGGACAAGTACCTTCAGGTCCTGAATTCTTTGAATCTTTTCGGGATGATGCTCAGAAAGATCCCGCAGCTGATCTCAGCTTCCATCATTCTCTGGCTGAGAAACGGAAAGCAGTCGGCTCTCCTACTCGCCCTCTCAAGGTCCCTCGGATAGTCTCATTCATTGACTTCAGCAATGAAGATACTGGGGCTGAGATTCCCCCGAGCGTTGATGTTAGAGCATCGGCTAATGCGGAGACTTCGGAGCCGAACAGGGGTTCCCCTCCCTCTGAGGTTGAAGATCAGAAGGATGAACCCTCAAGAGATCCTTCATATCCTTCTCCCCAGGATATGCTCAGGGCGATGTCATCTGGTCGGGCTTTTATCGGGGATGATCATTGGAGTAATCTCAGAGGCGCCTCTGACAAGTCGTCTTCAAAATATCTTCAACGGCGCATCCTATGTAATTTCTTCCTAACTCTTCAATTGTCCTGCCCGTTTGCTTGCTAGATTTTTAATTAAACTTCTTTGTAGATGGTGGCCGAGTTCGCTGAGTTGGTTCAGACGTAGCAACATCAAGCTGATCGAATAAGGCATCTAGAGGCTCAACTGAAAGAGAGTGAGGGTAGCCGTGTTCGGGTTGAGGTGGCTTATGAAAAGGAGGTGGGCTCTGCCCAAGTGTTCACCGACAACTGTTTGGCGAAGCAGATGGAGGCGGAGGAAAGGGCTTCTTTGGTGGAAGAGAAAGCTATGTCTCTCCAAAACTTATTATCTTCTGCCCAAAAAATCAATGCTTAAGACTAGGGGTGTCAATTCGGGTTGACAGGTCGTGTTTGGGTCAACCCGAACACGACACGATTATTTTTGGGTCAACCTGAACACGACATGATTATTAAACAGGTCAGACCCTCTCGACCCAAACACGACACGAATATAAATGGGTCGACACGACACGACCCGTCTAACCCTTATTTACTATAAGGGTTAAGTGGGTCGTGTCAATTAACCCGTTTAATGACCCATTCCAGACATATGTTACTACATTCAACATACTTTTATAATAAAATTAAAATTACTATCGGCTAGATTAATACATATCAATCAAATGCAATATCTAATCCATTAATTAATTAAGCTAATTTTTAATAATCCAATCAAGATATAAGGCAAAAACCTTAAAAAAACATCGAAATCAAAAGTAATCCTTGCTATGAAAAAATTACAGGAACAAAAAAAATCTCGATCCACAATTCCACATTCATTAAAATTAAAATAAAATAACACTGCACATTTGTACATCAATAAGAAGAAAAGAACTCAACTAAACAAATAAAAAGAAAATCAAAAGTTTTAGATCTATATATATTTTTTATTACAAATAAAAAAAATAATGAATCTAGAGAATTGATCATCGGCACAGACGGCAAGTTGAAGAGATATTGACGATCTGGAAGTTGCGGCGCCGAATGAAGAGAGAGAGGAGAGGGAAAGGCATAAGAGAGAGAGAGAGAGGTGAGGAAGCAAGATAGGAAAGGGAGGAGTGGGACGGCGAGTTGAGGAGATGCCGACGAGGTGGAAGCTGCGGCGCCGGATGAAGAGAGAGAGGAGAGGGAGAGGTGTAAGAGAGAGAGAGAGAGAGGTGAGGAAACTGAAGAAAATGGAAGAGTGGCTGCGTGAAGAGTGAGGTTAGGGAAAATAATGATTTAGGCTGTTAGGGTTTCAAAGTTTCACTATATATAATAATGTGATAATTACAAAAATACCCTTAATATTAAATTTACATTTTTACCCTCACTAATCGTGTTAACCCGTGACCCGTTAAGTTTAACCCGGACACGACACGATTAATAAACGGGTTAGACGGGTTGACCCGTTTATTGACACGATCCGTTTAGCCTCAACCCAAACCCGTAATAATCGTGTTTGTGTCGTGTCAACCCATCGTATCGTGACCCATATTGACACCCCTACTTAAGACCGAGCAGGAAGCCGAGCAGAAAGCGGAGCAGTCAAAGTCGGAGTATGAACAGAAGATCGAAGATTTGGAACGCCAGGCTTTGACGGTCGAATCCCTATCCAAAGAGGCCAGGCTAGAACTTGAAGTCTAGGGGGTTGATCATTTTAAGAGATCCCCTATCTACGATGCCCTTCTCTTTCGGGAGTTTCAGCAAGGGCTAGTTTCAGCTAGCGAGTTCTTCAAGGTTAAGAATCGGGCAACTGAGAAAGCCCGAACCAACTGGGAGCTGTCAATCAAGAATCACGTAGATCGGTCCTTGGAATCTCTTCAGACTCAGATGAAGGAGTGGAGAGCTTACTGCGGTAGTCGAGGCAAATAGCCCCCTCCCATGCATTTGAAGATTTCATCCAAGCACTCCTTCTAGACTTCTTACGCCAGTCAGGAGTCAGTCGTGAAAGGTGTAGTGCCTGATTTTGGATCGGTCCTAGGAGAAGATTACAGCCAATGGATGGACGATTCGGTCGACACGATTGCTAGGCCTTCTGATGAGAGTCTGCTCCGTGAGTATGAAATGGTGTCCGACCCGAGTATCTGTAACGGCTATAAATCCTCACAACCTTGATTTTTATAGAATTTTCATAAGTTTTTTGTAGAGAATTCTTTGTAACAATTCTTTGTAAAGAACTCTTTGTAACAATTCTTTTTGTAACGATTCTTTGTAAAGAATTTAATAAAATCCTGAGTTAACTTTCTGAAAATCGAGTGGTTTTGATTTGATTCATTGCTCAAGGAATTTCACTGAGTATCTTCAACTTTATTCTATTGTTGCCAAGTATCTTATTAGCTGGCTATCGCAGTTTATGCCAAGGATCTTATTAAACTGGCTATCTCTGATGTTCGGGTAACCTCACCGAGTATCTTATTAAACCGGTTGTCACCCGAATAATTTTTAACATCAAGTATCTTGTTAAACTGGTTGTTGCAATCTCCATATCAAGTATCTTATTAAACTGGCTATCTCTGATGTTCGGGTAACCTCACCGAGTATCTTATTAAACCGGTTGTCACCCGAGTAATTTTTTAAAGCCAAGTATCTTATTAAACTGGCTAGTATTATTAACCAAGTCATCTTAAAATAGGCAAGTAGGTGTATACTTGTGTTTCATACACGGTTGCTACCCGAACATTACATCAAGGCTCACCATGATCATATATTCGAGTTCTTACGCATTACCGATGACGTCTCCCCAGTTTTTATGCGTAAGGGTTTGCCGAATCGTTAAGCTTTTTGAATCACTTAACACAGCTACGCATTTCACTGGAATTTTTTCTGATAGCGTCCCGAGCCTTTCTCCAGAATCTGGTGCATCAGGTTTGCCTTTTTACTAAGGTCAATTGACCTTGCTCGGTTGGCATGCTCCTTCGAGCTTCTCCGTCCATTCGGGAATCAGTGGTCCCGAGTATTCTATTTGCATGTTCATATTGTCATGCTTGTCTTCCATATGTTCTTTTTATCATATGCTTTATCTTTTGGAAATCCTGAGTTTGATTTTTATTTATAACTGTAAAATCAACAAATATTTAAATTCCACAGCTAATATCTGACCTAACTAAAATTGTCCTGACTAGAAAAAAGAACAAAAAATAATTTAAGTATAGAAAATCTTCAGATATTGGGCATTGCATAGTCGGGGTAAAACCCCTTCATTGGGTCGTGCAATCCAATATGCTCCATGGCTAGCTATTCCTTCGACTTTGTACAGGTCTTCCCACTTACCAGCCAAGGAACCTGCAGCTTTATTTTTATGTTCAATGACACATTCCTGAGTACCAGGTCTTCTAGTTGGAATTTCCTGACCTAAACATGAGAGTTGTAGTGACGGGATACTCTTTGCTGATATGCCATATTTCGTATTCGAGACTTCTCCATTTTCTCTTCTAACTCATCTAGACTTTGTAATAGCATATCAACATTCTGTTCTTCATCATATGGCCTGACCCGAGGTGACGCATATGACGTTTCTATGGGGATAACAGCTTTCATTCCAAACGCTAAAGTGAATGGAGTCTCTCATGTTGAAGTTCTTAATGTCGTCCCATATGCCCATAATACTTCGGGTAGTTTTTCTACCCAGCTTCTTTTCTTAGCATCTAGCTTTGCTTTGATTGTGTGCTTGATGATTTTGTTTACTGCTTCAACCTGCCCATTTGTTTGAGGGTGGGCAGGTGTGACATAGTAATTGGCAATCCGGTACTCTTTGCACAGCTGTCTGAATTTCAGGTTATCGAACTGGGTGTCGTTGTCAGTGATTATAGTGTTTGGGACTCTAAACCTATAAAGTATATTCTTTTTCATGAAATTTGTGGTATTTTCTTCTGTGATGTATACTAATGCTTCAGCTTCTACCCACTTCGTGAAGTAGTTAACAGCTATTAAGGCATACTTCGCTCCACCTGGGCCAATTAAATCCAAACCCCACATGGCAAATGGCAAATGGCCATGGAGATATGAGGTTTCTAAGTTGTTCAGGGGGTTGTCGGATATCATTAACAATCCTTTGGCAAGTATTGCAACTCTCCGAACATCGTTGTGCATATGAGAATAGAGTAAGCCAATAATAACCTTGCCTGAGTACCTTGTGTGCTAAACTTTTACCCCCAGTGTGGTTTCCGCAAACTCCTCCGTGGATTTCCTGTAATACCAGATATGCATCCTCCTCTGACATACATCTTTGGAGTGTACCTCTTCTGTATAGTTCTCCTACAACCAATGTGTACCTTGCTGATCGATATCTGATACGTTTTGCTTGTAAGGGATCTTCCGGGAGCACGCCTTCTTCTAGGAACCTTTTCAGCTTAGTCATTCAATCGTCTAGCGGTGTTCGGATTTTTGAAATTTCTAAGTTTTTCGGTTCAGCTGTGTTTGGTTTGAAGAGATGTGCAATCGGGATAGTCTTTGGCCTGATTGTGGTTGTTGCTGAAGCTAGTTTTGACAATGCATCTGCCTTTTCATTCTCCTCCCTGGGGATCTGGGCAATCCTATATTCTTTGAATTTCTAGAGGAGCTGTTTTGCAATGTCACGGTAGGCTATCATGCCTTCATCCTTGGCTTGGTATTCGTCCAGGACTTGGTTGACAACTACCTGTGAATCGCTGAATATCTCGACTTCATCTGCCCCGAGAGCTATGTAGACTCTGAGTCCAACTAGTAGGGCCTCGTACTCGGCTTGATTATTGGTTGCCTTGAAGTCAAACCCCATGGTACATTCGACATCATCTCCTTCTGGAGTGCATACTACGATCCCTTCCAAACACTATAAAGTATATTCTTTTTCATAAAATTTATGGTATTTACTTCTGTGATGTGTACTAATGCTTCAGCTTCTGTCCACTTCGTGAAGTAGTCAACGGCTACTATGGCATACTTCACTCCACCTCTGTCCCAGCTGGCATTGGGCCGATTAAATCCAAACCCCACATGGAAAATGGCCATGGGGATGTGAGGTTTCTGAGCTCTTCAGGGGGTTGTCTGATATCATTAGCAATCCTTTGGCAAGTATTGCAACTCTCCGAACATCGTTGTGCATCTGAGAATAGAGTAGGCCAATAATAACCTTGCCTGAGTAACTTGTGTGCTAAACTTTTACCCCCAGTTCCGTAAACTCCTCCGTGGATTTCCTATAATACCCGATATGCATCCTCCTCCGACACACATCTTTGGAGTGTTCGGGAATACCCTCTTCTGTATAGTTCTCCTCCAACCAATGTGTACCTTGTTGATCGATATCTTATACGTTTTACTTGTAAGGGATCTTCCGGGAGCACGCCTTCTTCTAGGAACATTTTTAGTTGAGTCATCCAACCGTCTGGTGGTGTTCAGATGTTTGAAATTTCTAAGTTTTTCAGTTCAGCTGTGCTCGGTTTGAGGAGATGTGCAACCGGGATAGTTTTTAGCCTGATTGTGGTTGTTGCTGACACTAGTTTTGACAATGTGTCTGCCTTTTCATTCTCCCCCTAGGGATCTGGGCAATCCTATATTCTTTGAACTTCTAGAGGAGCTGTTTTGCAATGTCACGGTAGGCTATCATGCCTTCATCCTTGGCTTGGTATTCGTCCAGGACTTGGTTGACAACTACCTGTGAATCGCTGAATATCTCGACTTTATCTGCCCCGAGAGCTATGCAGACTTTGAGTCCAGCTAGTAGAGCCTCGTACTCGGCTTGATTATTGGTTTCCTTAAAGTCAAACCTCATGGCACATTCGACATCATCTCCTTCTGGAGTGCATACTACGATCCCTGCTCCGCTGCCATGAGTGTTTGAAGAGCCATCAACGTATAATTTCCATGGAAAATTTCTTCCTAACATCTTTTTTGCTTCCAGGTTTGGCCATGTGAACTCTGCTATAAAATCTGCCACTGCTTGCCCTTTGAGGGAGGTCCTGGGGACGTTTCACTTAGCTCTATAGCCCATTTGGTCAGTCTTCTTGAAATCTATGGCTTCTGCAGAATTTGCTTTAATGGACAGTCGGTGAGAACCTGGATTGTATAAGCCTGAAAATATGGCTTTAGCTTTCTTGCTGCTGAAACCAATGATAGGGCCATTTTCTCTGCCTGTGAATACCTGGTCTCGACTGGTAGAAGTGTCTTGCTGGTATAGTACACTGGCTTCTGTACTCCATCTTCTGTTCTAACTAGGACTGAGCTTGCTGCTAGTTCTGTAATTGATAAGTACAAATGAAGAGTCTCTCCCATCTGTGGTTTTGAAAATATGGGAGCCTGCCTTAGGTATTTCTTGATTTTTAAAAAAGCCTGCTCGCACTCTTCATTCCATTCTAGTCCTTTTTCTTTTTTGATTACTCTTAAAAAGAGTGCGCATCTGTTTGTGGCCTTTGAGATGAATCTTCCCAAGAAAGCTAAACATCCTGTTAAGCGTTGTACTTCTTTTAATGTCCTTGGTGATGTCATTCTCTGCAGGGCTTGGATCTTTTCAGGATTGACTTCGATTCCCCTTTGGTGAACTTAAAAACCCAGGAATCTTCCTGAAGGAACTCCGAATAAACACTTGTTCGGATTTAGCTTTATTTGGTATCTTCTCAAAACATCAAATGTCTCTCGCAGGTCTGAGTTATGCTTGTCTGCCGAGATGCTCTTGGTTAGCATTTCATCAATGTACGCTTCCATTTTCCTTCTTATTTGCCATGCAAAGATTCTGTTGACCAGCCTTTGATAGGTTGCCCCTGTATTTTTTAATCTGAAGGGCATCACTGTGTAACAGTATAAGCCCTAATCAGTTGTGAATGCTGTTTTTTCTTCGTCAACCTTGTTCATCCGGATTTGGTTATATCCCGAGTAGACATCCATGAAACTGAGCAATTTGTGGCCTGATGTTGCGTCCACCAACTGATCTATCCTCGGAAGTGGAAAACTATCGTTTGGGCATGCCTTGTTCAAATATATGAAATATACGCTCATTCTCCATTGTCCATTTTTCTTTTGGACGAGGACTACATTAGGTACCCATTAAGGGTAGTTGACCTCTCTAATCGACCCTACAGCGAGTAGCTTCTCCACTTCCTGTTTAATTGTCTGACTTCTCTTGAGATTGAATGATCTTCTCTTTTGTATCACGGTTTTGCATTCGGGTTTACTGTGAGATGGTAAGATATTATTCGGGCATCTATCCCGACCACGTTTTCATGACTCCAAGCGAACACATCCATGTATTCTTTGAGCAGATCAGTGAGGCTTTGTTTGACTTTTCCTTCCAGGTTGGCCCCGATCTTGATCCTCTTATCTGTTTCATCTTCTTTCAAGATAATTTCTTCGACCGATTCAGTTTTGGATTCATTCGACTCTTCCCTTGGATCAAATTCGAATGACAGTGACTCTTTGTTCTGACTCGGCTGCGTTATAGTGCAAACATGTTCATCATTTTTGTCTTTGTATACTGACAGGTTAGCTCTTCGGGCCATCTCTTGGGATCCCTTGACTACACTGACCACCTGTTCGGTCGAGAATTTGATCATTAAGGCATAAGTGGCTGTTACGGCCTTAGTTTTATTTAAAAATGGCCGACCCATCAGTGCATTATACGGCCAATTGTCTAAATCTACCACCACGAAGTCGAGCAGTACAATTCTCTAGCAAGGTGCCACTCCAATCTTCACGAGTAGCTTTACCGTCCCAAGTGGCCTGACCTCAACTCCTCCAAATCCTCTGAGTGGAGTATGGAAAGGCTATAAATCCTTTCGATCCAACCTGAGTTGATCGTAGACGGCTACATTAAGAATGTCTGCCGAACATTATCTATCAAGATCCTCCTGACTTCTCGGTGACCAATCCGGGCACTTATGACCAGGGCGTCATTTGGCCGAACATCGACCCCATATGAATCTGCTTCTATGAATATTATTGGGTCACATCCTTCCTTTACCCTTTTCGGGTCTGGTTCGACCGAGTTCACTTCAAAGTTATGTCTTGCTTCTACTGCTTCTCTGATTTCTTGTGTTCCCTCTCGGTTACTTCTCCCAGTGTATGGTCCTCCAAAGATTATATGGATTACTTCATTGGCCTCTGGATTGGCCCTTTGATTCCGACCAGAGTTGTGATCGGCCCTGATCTCTTTCTTTGTTTATGATTTCTCATCCCTTTTCAAGATTACATCATGTAGATGTCCTTCCCGAATGAGGGTTTCTATATAATCTCTGCGCTGGTAACAATTGGAAGTCTCATGACCGATTTTCTTGTGGAATATATAGTATTTGGTTGTATCCCGCCGGGCAAACTGAGACTATCGTCGTGGCTATTGTACCAGATTCTTTGCTTCTAGTATGGCCAAGATTTCCTCCTGTTTTTTCCAAAGATGGGTGTAGTTGGTGTATCTACCTCGGTATTTCTCCGTGGTCTGTTCGGCATTACGCCCGTTTCCCCCGTCATTGCTCTTTTCTTTGTTGTTTCCTTTCTGTTTTCCCTTCTGGTTCTGCACCTAGGACTCAGCGTCCTTTTCAGGTTTTCCTCCATGCATGTAGCATCCTCCAGTGGCTAATTCCTCTTCTTCGGTCAGTGCATATCCTCTTGCCATGTCCATCATATCTGAATATCTGGTTAGACGGGCTCTTCTTAAGTCAAAAGATAGTCGTCCATTCTGTAGGTTGTTGATGAATGCAGCAATTATCGCTTCATCGTTTGCACTGCCGATTTCTTATACCGCTTGGCTGAATCTCCCCAGGTATTTCTTCAGTGACTCATCTTTCACTTGTTTTATTTGAGAAAGGTAAGTCACTGATTTTTTCCTATAAACATTGCTCAAAAATTGCCTTGAGAAGCTCCTGCTCAGTTCACTGAAAATTCTGATGCTTACTGGGGGCAATCTCCCGAACCATCTTGAGCCCGTGTCTCCTAGAGTTTATGAAAAGTTGAGGCATAGTAAGGGATCGCTATGAGCATATTGGGTCATAGCACTTTTATAGCGTCTGACATGTTATTTTGGGTCTGTATCTTTCTTGAACTGATCCACGTGTGGCATCCTGAATCTTTCTGGGAATGAAGTTTGCATGATGTCCCTAGTGAATGGACTGTCAGAATCTTCGTCAGATAAATCGTTGTACATATAACGTCTGACCAGTGCGTCCATTTGACGTCTATTGTTCTTGACTTCTCGAGTTAGGCTCTGGATTACGACATCTCTGTCTCTCACCGGACTTCCATGTTGGTTGAACCGCTGGGTGATTGTCATTCCTCTCTCTGGTTCTTCACTTTGATGCTGGGTTTCACGTTTGGTTCCGTGATGACGCTTAAGATGGTGTCGATCGCTGTCTTCTGATGATGACTGATCCCTGTGCCAGTCATATTTACGGTGTCTGGCACGGGTTATCTGATCCTGGTTTTGCTTCTGGCGTGGTCGTTCCTCTTCGGATGTTTCACGTCCAGCCTGATTAATTGAAGCTGAGTTTCTTTCGGCTTCCGGTGCATTTAATTATGGCCCCACTACAACCGAACGAAGCCTTGCAGGTGGGAGGTTAAAGGTTACGCTTCTTCTGCAGCCAGTAGATCAACTCATTCCTTTGCTGCATCTACCACCAACTGTTGCAGTGCCTCTCGGAAGCGTTGTGTCAGGTCTCCGCTGGCCGAAGGAACTTGTTGGATCCCCGCCAGGAACGTAGGTTGGTTCTCTGTGGTTGCAGCGAGATCTCGCAAGCTACTGCCAACATGGAAGTTATCTGAAGATTTTTGGACATCCCCAAAACTGTTTCTGCTTCCTGCCATTACCTATAATCAAATCGGAGGTTCAACCCCTTCTTCTAGCGTCAATTGTTGACGTCGATTTCTGGATATATGAGAAAGGTCAACAAGATTTGGATTTTAGCTGAGATTTCAAAGAGAAAGAGAAGGAGAAAGTAATCTGACGCAAGTTTTTACGTGGTAAAACTCCGATGACCGGAGAAACGTCCACGGGTGGTTGAATGATCAACCAAGCCAAAATCCACTATGAATAAAATATTTACAATTCTCGATCTCTCTTTCTTCTCTCTATATTTTTCTATATAATTGCTGTCTTTTTTGGGTAACAAGATTATGGGTCTATTTATATGTCCATAAAACCCTAATATTCTTTATACAAGTTATAAAAGATCTTTGTATTTATGATTGCCTACTTGTTCGAAGTAGTTTGTCTTCTTTCTTGTTTCGGAGACTTGTATTGAGATATAATGGGACTCTGGTAATGTAGCCCAATTAGAATTTATTTCTATAAAAGCGTAGTCTTTTTAAAGAAATAAAATTGTTGTCTGATTAGGAACCCTTTCTGCTTGATATTCTGCTCTTTTTTGGAATTCCTCTTTGATATAGATATCTTCATGTATTTTAACGATTCGATTCGTGTGAGCTACGCGCTGGGCTTTTTATTCGATTATCTTTATGTTTATCCCGAGTAGAACACGACATCAGCTGGTCCCGAGTGACGTCATCTGATCCCGGGTAGAAAATGTTATCATCTGGCGCCAAGTATCTTTAACTGATCTCGAACAGTATATGACATTAGCTGACCCCGAGTAGGTTTTACTCGATACTTAATAATAATAATAATAATAACAATAATAATAATAATAATAATAATAATAATACAATCTTCGTTCATCAATCTCAGACAATTAATCTCAAATTCATCAATCTTTATTAATTAAATTTCCAACATCCAGAATCCCTTTTCTTTCCTTGATTTTTTCAGCAACCAAACAAAACAAAAACCCATTTTACAAACCCATAAACGAAGTCCAATTAAAAAAATTGAAAAAAAAATGGAAAAAAAAAAAAAAAGAACATTGATTGATCTTCAAACCACACAAACCACATTATCGGTCAATAGAGGTCTCTGGTTGTGTTCGTGTCCTATATCCACTGAATCTTCCCCCCGGAAAGCAAGGCTCGATAGGTAGTGAAGAATGGCATCAAATAGGGGTCAAGGTGGAATTCAGCAGTTGCTGGTTGCAGAGCAAGAAGCTCAACTCATTGTCAATGCTGCCAGAAATGAGACATTGATTCGGCGGAAGCAAGCCAAAGAAGAGGCTGAATCCAGAAGAAAGTTGCAGAGAGCAGTCGAGATTCTGGTGCTAATTTGAAGAGGCTAGAAAAAGAAGCAGATGAAAGGATTCATCATCTGAAAGCAGAGTCCCAAATGCTCCTGAAGCACGTGACAAGTGTGAAAAATTAAGCTCCTTGATGATTGTATTGCTTTGCTCCTGCAAACACATAAATATGTGCTATTTTTTTTTATGCCCAGTTTGTTGTGCACCTTTTAGTACCTCTGTGCTGTCGATATTATCCTTGTATTTGTTGTTTGTTAAATCTTAAACTGTACTTTGTCAAACTCTTCTCATTGCACTTAATAATATGCTCATTGTTAGAATAAAAATATAAAAAAAATAAAAAAATTGATGGATCTTCAGATCTTCGTCAACGGAGAAACAAATAGAATTCTATCAAAACCGTCACAACCAAACGGCCAAACACAAGCACAAAATCGCACCACCACCCAAACATGAAATCGCACTAGTTAAACCACCACCAAATTCCAAACACGAAATCGCACCACCACCAACCCGAAATGGCACCAATCAACCACCAGCAAACCCAATAACGAAATCACATTAATAAGAAAGAAAGAAGGCAGAGACAAGATGGACCAAAGATCGGAAATGGAGGAGATTGATGAAGATGGATTCATGAAGAGGGGAAAGAGAGCGAAGAAACAGATGTGAAAAGAGAGAGAAGATGTAACAGCGACTGAAGGAGATTGAGTGTGATGTGAAGAAAAGACGCAACAAAGAGATGTGAAAGGAGAGAGAGAGCATGCGACGAACTAGATGTGAAGAGAGAGAGAGAAGTGCGATGGCTTTTGGACTGTGTTTGTGGCTAGGGTTTTGGTGTTGGTGTTGGTGGAAGATGTTGATGATGACCTATGAGTGTTTGAAAATATTTTATTTTCTAGTTTGTATATTGGAATTAATGTGTTTGTGAAAAATGAAGATTAATGATTTGTCTTTGTGAAGAAATGAAGAAATATGAACTGGGTTTGTGACGAAATGAATATTGATGAATCTGGAATCGTAAAGATTGATGATGTTCATTCTATTTAAAAAAAAAATCTTTTGATTTGTATTATTAATATTATTGTTATTATTATTATTTTAAATTGAGATCAATCAATCTATTTAAAAATGCATTTTTTTGTTTGAATTTGTTTTAATGAATTTGCTTTTTATTTTTTTAATAATTAGTTTTTTATTTAATATTTTGTTTTTTTATAATATAATTTTTAAATTTTATTAATATTATTAATATATTTTTTTTAATTAGTCAACGGATCAAAGAGTGTCTTGATGTTATTATTATATTTTTTCAGTTTTAATACAATTATACATATAATTATGGTATGTAAGTTTAATTTTCTCTTCTATCAGGTTTTACCGACAAGACAAATGAAAGTTATAAGGGTGTATAATTAAGAGACATTAGTGCTATTATCCTTTTTTATTATCACTTAATGATTATCCAGTCCAATGGGTTTTGTTTTGTTCTCTTTTTTTCCAGTTTTTAATATGTTAAGATAATATCACAAACTGTATATTTTTACTTTAGCATATGAGAAATCCAGATTTCACAAAACCAGATTTTGTTGTACTCGATAATAAATATCAATCATGTATTCTTAATATTGAACTGAACCTGCAGTCAAAAAACTTGGTTAATGCTATTAACAAGAAAAATGCTGCTGATGCACAAGAGAAGTGTGGAAATTTGTCAATTGCAAAGACAGGTTTCCATCCTCTGAAGCTTATATTAGTAATTTGTAGAACGTATTCATTGAAATTGCTTCAGGATATACACATAAATACTATAACTTAAGCACTTATCTTGATGTATTAAAGACGTATCAGAACTGAAAATTTGTCCTTTCGAACCATATTGAAAAAAGGAGATGAAGCAAACAGAGTGCCAACTCAAATGAAACTCGATTCAGATTGCTGACTTACCACTTCTGCCCTCGAAATTAACAGTTCAGAAGAAGAATAACAGTTCGTTTGATTCAAATTGATGGATATTCGATGTTATAATTTATCATTTACTCTTCTTAAGCTTATAATTGAATGAAGGTCATCAAATACTCAAATAGCTCGAGCACCAGATCACAAATAGAGAATACAAATGCATAAAAACTTGTACCACAACCAACAGATGAACTCATAAAACTAACCATCATGAATTTAAAAATAGATTCGACAACTAGCAGTCAAGCATACTAGGATAACTCGAAATAACGTTCCAGGGCACTAAAATTTTAATTAAATGGAAAGCATAAGCCATGAGCTGAGCACCATATAATTTATTAAACACAGCATTCATGCTAACAGGCTAAACAAGAAGTTCTTACATTTAAAGTACGATCACTCACTTCTTACCTTTGGGTGCTCCTTTGGTTGCACCCATGGGACGTCGTTTCCGCGTAAGAGCAAACTCTCCAAACTTATGACCAACCTTTTCTTCAGTGACCTTACAACGAACAAAATGTTTTCCATTGTAAATTCGTACTGTGCTATTAAGGAATTCTGGCAAAATGGAAGATCTTCGCGACCAAACTTTCTTATTTGCAAGTCGGTCTTTCTGATTCTTCAATTCATACAGGAATGCATCGACAAAACTGCCTTTCCATAAAGATCGTCGCGGCATGATCTCAAAATGTCAGTCGCTTCAACTCCTCCTCACTTTAATGAACTCCTAGTCTCCCTAAATTAACAAGTCAAAAGGAATCAACACCAAATGGGGAAAATTATTCCAGTTATCAATAACTAAGAATAAGTCAGATATGTATTCCTGATCGTAAGTAACAAACTGAAAGCATGTAAAATACACTAAAGAAAATTTTAAACCAAGAGAATCCAAGGAAATTAGTAAAATGTCACTCAAAAAAATTATTCTCTAACGAAACTCGTAGCAAGAAGTAAAAGCATGCAACAACAGTATGACGGAGTGCAAATTTCATTTTCGAAAAATTGCTCCTTATTCCCACTTCCCAGTGACATTGACACCATATAAAAGTAGGCACATAATCTATAGCAGAAAAATCCAAAGTTCAAATTGTGAGAATATACTTAGATTTTAACAGACTCTTTACACAAAAATCACATTTTGCAAATAGAAAAGTCTATTCACGAAAATGCCGCATAACATTCATTCAACATCTCATCTTTCTTTTAATTTTCCTTTATTTTCATTGATTTCCAAGCAACCAAACAGAAGAATTAAGAGCTAATTTCATAATATCGAAGAAGAATTTGAAATTCACAAAAAGGGTCATCAAGAATACCAATATCCCACAAGATTACAAACAAACAACAACACACAAATGATATACAAAAATAATATAAAATTCTTGAAGAACATATGCCATGAAAAATATGAATAGAGAAAAATTATAATAAAGAACGAAAAATGTAGGAACAAATCAGAGAAAGAACCCATTACTTGAAAAAGATAAAGCAAGTAAAAGAGAGTGAGATTGGGTTGGGACTTACTCGAAATCAAAACAAAACCTAAAGAGCGAGATAGTTCTGGAATCGAATTAGGGGGTCTTTAATTATTTTTATTTTTATGCAATAAGTTGTTTTCTTTTTGGATATGGGCTGGGCTTTGTGCTTTCGTTGGTTGAAAGAGTCACTTGGAAAAAATGTTTTAAGCCTTAAAAAATAGTTTGAAATTACTAATAACAGGCTTCCTACACGACCGACAGAATGAGGTCGATTAAGTGGTTCCCCTTCATAAATTCATGTTGCTGACAAGGCTTTCCGAATTTGTGATTGAATTCGAAGAAAATTATAATTTGTATTTGAAATTAGTATTTAGATGAAAAGTTAGGTTTCAATAAAATAGAACTGGTTATAAGATGTGTGAAAATCAAACAATTAATCAGAAATAATTATAGACTTACAAACAATTTAGTAATTTTAATAAAGAATATTGAAATTTTAAAAAGATATTAATTTGGGCTGGGCTTTGTGTAGGGTGATAACAACTCACTTAAAATTTTAAGTTAATTATTTGGATTGTATAGCACTATTCCTCTTTAAAATAGCACAAAATGTTATACATTGTAATTTTAAGATTGACATTACAGAGACAAATTCCAAACTCCAAAATTAGAGACTTGTGTCGCTTTAGATTAGAACTCTGAACGCTCGAAATACATCATTCATATTGTAGCAATTCCTACATAATAATGAATCAAAGTCGATCCATGTTGAAGTAGCATGATGATCATGATTTAGAGTGCACGTAGTCATTCAAAGGCTGGCGCCTGTTGTAATGACTGAGGAGTTATCCGGACAAGCTCTCCATCCACATCAACAAACTAACATAAGTAGACCATACAAACTCAAATTTTGGTTGCTTCCATCGGACTGGAACCCCTTTTGATCACCAAAAGCAGACCATACAAATGAACCATTTACCATGTAAAACAAGAAATCACATCTAAATAACAAATAGTTCACGAAAGAGCTAAAGATAATGCTGGAGACACTTCCAAATATGTGAAATTAATTTGATTTTTTTAGTTGACAAAGGAAGTAATCAATTCCTCCCCAAAACTTTCATTATGAAAAGCATATCAACACCACCCTCCAATTACACAAAACAAACAATGTTGATTTGGTTTAACGAGTAGGTTTCTTCTTTCCTGGAATTGCAACTCTTTTACCCTTACGGGTCCTAGCATTAGTGCTGGTACGTTGTCCTCTGCACGGCAACCCCACGCTGTGCCTAATCCCTCTGTAACATTGAATGTCTACCAATCTCCCTATGTCATGTTTAATGCATCGCCTCTGAAACACCAAAAAAAGAATTATTACAGAGATGGCAAGTCTTTTACTCTATTTTCTAACCCCCTCTGTTGCATTTTAAGTAGAAGAGCGGAAAAGAATGCTAACCAGATCTTCTCCCGTCATGTATCTAGAAACTTCCTCACGAAGTGTGTTGAGTTCAACTCCAGTTAAGTCCTTGGTTAGTTTGTTTCCTATGCTGAGGTCACAGAGAATCTGGTGAGCTCTAGAGCGACCAATTCCATAAACATGCTGAAGAGAGATTTCGAGTTTCTTGTCGTTTGGAATCTCTGTATTTCCAACACGAAGGCATTGCACACGTAGACCGCGAAACTGCAGATAATGACACCAAAAGGCTATGAAACAATACGAACCCATGATTAACTTGCAAAGAGAACATTTAAGGACAACAAATTTCTCTGACCCCTAGATTATATACACCACTTAACACACCAAGGAAACTCAAACCACAAATTAAATGATCTTACATCAACAACATAGTCTGAACCGGAAAACAGCGGTTAATTAATTGACTGCAAGACCAAGGAAGAAACCAACATTGAAGGCATAGATTCTATTTGATTTAAGCTGAATTTATGGAATAGCAAACAATCTTTACAAACTATCGATTAACAAGTTTTTCGAACCTAAAAGTACTTTAAGCTAAATCAATTGTTTCTATGTGCCCCATAAACTGTTAAGAATCCAGGAGTAACTGTCATGCATTTCTCAGAAAAGAACAAAAAAAATCAGAATCCGAAGACTTCTGGAATTGGATATGCAATTTTGTAAGCATTCCGAAAGGTCGAAATTTTTTCCAACAATTTCTTGGCAAGCAAAGAGTATCTAAACTAACAGCAACTAAGAAGCAAACACATAAAATCTTAATCCACCATTTAGCTGCTGAGAACACAGTAGAAATTACACAGCTTGGAATCTGATCATTGACAACTGGCACAAGAGTTAAACAAACTGCTATAACACATCAATCAGTCATATCCATTATTTCATCTTCTAGGCAAACTGAACATGACATTTAAAAAAGAAATGAAAGCACACAGAAATAGATCATAAAGCCTAAAATTTAAAACTTAAAACACCATACGACAAGTTAGACAACTGACAACTTACTAGAACCAGCAAGTATTATTGTATTATTGAACTTCTGTAAAACAAAACTAGCACTGTTTGATGAGTAGAAAAGAACTCACCGAAATGGTTTGAAGGAGTCGTTGACTGATATTAGAAATTGAGCCAACTGAATTGGGAAAACCAATCATTGCTAAATATCCTGCAATTCAAAGAAACTCAGTTTAGAAAATGTGTAAGTGTATGAGACAGACAAAAGGAGAGAAGGAGATAGTCATTCTAACAAAGCCAAAGCAAAAGTTTCTCGACTCCACAAGAAGAATGTGCTCCAAAGAATTATTTTTACTAAAAAGATAATCAAAAAGTAACAACCAGCTATTCTGACTAGATTAAATTGAAATTGAAAAACAAACCCGATTCCTCTTGAATTAAGGATTCCTATTTTGACTAAAACAAGAAAAACTCAAAACTGACCCGGAAGGCCAGAAAAGATAAATTTGAATGATTTCCAAAACCTAATGAACTATTTCTAAACAAACTCAAAGGAACAAAACTTGACGAAAAAGGAAATTGCTAAAATATGCCTAAATAAATAAATAAAAACAGAGGTCTAAACAACCTTTTCTGGGAAAACGGTGACGCCGGGGGTGACGAAAAAGGAAGGTGGTGAATTACATACATAAACCGAATGGTAGGAAAAAATGCACAGCATGTCAGCATATCAGCAGGCTCTGGGGGTGGGGGTGGGGGTGGGGGTGGGGGTGGTTGGGGTTTGGTTGGTGAATAACATAAACCGAATGGTAGGAAAAAGCGCACAGATTACCAGTAAGATCTTGTATATATTCCATTATCAATGAAATGCTAAGTTCTATACTTCTATTTCATGCTGGTTATTAGAATTAACACCTGTAATACCAAAATCCAATTTATTTATTTTTTGATAGGAAACAAAACTATATTGCAAAAATGGGAATTGTTTCAAAGGAGCCCTATACAAGGAACAAAGGTTGTAAACTTGAAGCAACACAGCCAAAATCAAAAGTGTTTAGGCAAAAGAATTCTGTCATTTACACAGAATAAGTTTATAAACTAGAGAATAGTCAACTAAATCAGTAGACGATCCACAAAACGATCCAACAGCCCAAATTAAGCACTAATTTGAATTTCTCAATCATTCATTTTAAGTAATTTAAAAGAAAGAAAAATGAACAACAGATAGTATAGGTTCTGAAATGCTTCATCTACTCCCTAGAACCAAGCATCCATCATAAACATCCATGAACAAGTCACTCTCATCACTGGCAATAACTGTAACTCCACATAAATGCCTTTATCTATATAATAGGGCCAATTGGCACCTATCAGCAAAGAAAGCAAATACCATAAAAGCAAGCAATGGAACTACATTTCACGTAAATATATGGTTAACATTAATATACGGAGCCCAAAATAGTTAAAATTAGATAAATAACCCTTTCTATGATACAAAGCATTATGTTTTCACTGCCACCAACAACTCAGAATTAATGTGACAATAAAGCATTTGTGATAAAGCACAATAGTAGAACATCATCAAAATCTCATTTCACTTGGTTAACAAAAAGTCATTTGGATCTAGATTCTATAATAAAGTTTCAATGAAGAAGTGCAACTATGCATGAAATAGAGCAAAACACACCTTTATAGGGCCATTTTACTGACAATGTTTTTAGTTCATCTCCAAAATACATAATTTTGTTTCCAGTTTGTAAATCCTTATACTAAACTTCCATATACTGCTACTTGCAAGCTATCCAACATTACTCCACAGAACATATTATAACATAGAGTAAAGAAAAGAATCCCACATGATATTACAATCAAAAAGGAAGATGCTGTGAAAAAATGAATCTCACCTTTAACAACAAAAGGTAGCCAACTTGCACACAAAGGGTGACGAAAATAAAAGCAAGCAACAAGTATTTAAAAAAAAAAAACCTGAATAGACAACAATATAGTAAAGCTAATAAGAGAATCAACTTGAATAAAAGAAGAAATGGAACAAAATATCCAAATACCCAGAAATTTTTATTGAAGCCATGACGATACGGCGAAACAGAAAACAAAAGCATCCATCAAGTTAATATTCACTGATAAACTAAATATAAAGATTTTCTACAAACCTAAGTGAAGATACAACAAGACCCTAAAATTGTGGTTGGCCAAACTAGACAAAATTGTGGATATCTTCCCTAATTTCGATTTCGTTTTCTTTTATTCTCTTTCCAAGCAAACAAACAGAAGCTAAGAGCCAAGATCCAAATATCTAAGAAGTATATGAAATTTGAAGAACCAGACAACAATAAAACAGGAATGAAAAATTCACAAAATCTTTTTTTATTTTTAACTAAAAAGTTCACAAAATCTTGAAATATGAAGAAAATAGTATGCAATAAAAGAAGAAGAAATGCGCGAATAAACAAAAACAAAGGTAAATTCAAATAGAGAGAAAGAAATATGAGGTTGGATTGTAACTTACTTGAAACGAAAACAGGAACGTAGCAGAACCAAAACCTTACAGAGCAAGAGAGAAACGGACAGAGAGATCCAATGATAAGAGGGTTTTTATTAGTTTTCTTTTTTATTTATTTATTTACCATAATTAGGTTTCTACTTTTTTTCCTAGATTCCTTTTCGAATGGTATTTGCACATGAGTACCGGCTCGCATCACTCGCATTGTAATCTTATGGTGTATAAAAGACATTGACGCCTCACTTATCAATCTCGTTCAAAAAAAAATTGAAAAATTTAGGATTCATTTTAATGCTAGCATTTTTATTTTATTTTTTTTGCATTCTTTTAAGGCTTAAGGGTGTGTTTGGTATGCGGGACGAGACAGGATAAGAAGGAACAACTTTTTGTTGTCCGACATTTGGTGCGCTATTAACATAGAATGGGCCGGAACGGAACAGGGTGAGATAAAAACCATGAAAACTTGTCCCACCTCACACCCTAGGCTAGACTTGTCCCATGCATGGGACAAGTCTAGAAAAGACAATTTTACCCTCAAATGTTTTAAAATTTATAAAACTATCAACTATATAAAAAAAAATTGCCCTATTGGCCGCTTCTGCTGTCTCTCTCAAACCCTCATCAGCCCGCTCGTCTCTCTATCACGCCGGCCGTAGACCGTCGCCGGGGTCACGAGAACTCACCGTCTTCGAGGTCACGCATCCTCTCTTCACACAAAGACAGTCGTCGACCGCTTTGGTGTGTCTCTCAGATCCATCTTCGTCGGCGTCCAGTGAAGTCGCCGTCGTCAGGGTCACGCGAAGCCGCCGTCGTCAGGGTCACGCAAAGCCGCCGTCGTCAGGGTCACGCATCCTCTTTTCACACAAGAACAGCCGTCGGCACCTACCATTTCTAACCTCTCAACTCGATTCACTTCTTCTCCGGTTCAGTCGCCGCCGCTGCCGCCGTCCGACCGAAATCAGTTTCTCTCTCACCTCTCATTATCTTCAGCGGGTTACTCGGTAATATTCTTTTCCATTTGATTATCATTTTCAGTTAATATTGTGATTTTTGCTTTACAAATCCATTATTAGTAAAGCCTAATGTTTTCAGTTAATATTGTGAATTATACGTTTTTGGTGATTATTTTGCTTTTTTGAGGTTTTGTCATTTGGGTATGTCGATTTTGGCTGGTATATTGGGTGCTTGTATATGAATTGGCTGGTTTATTGTGTATGTAGATTCTGTATTAGTTGTATATAGAGTTGTTTGTTGAGTTTGGACTGGTCTGGTGTCGAGTTGTGCTTTATTGTGTATGTCGATTATGTATTAGTTGTGCTTTAGAGTCGTTTGCTGGTTTAGTATGTCGGGACTGGTCTGGTGTCAAGTTTGTTGTAGTTCTTTTCACTTCAATTCGTTCATAATAATTAGATTTTCGGTGTTGAGTTTGTGGGGACTGGTCTGGTGTCGTTTTTGGTTGTCCTGTTATGATATGTTTCGGTAGCTTTTGGTGTTTTTGTTTCTGTGTGAGGTGTGGATTGATTCGGTCTAGATTGATTCATGTTTTGAGGTGTGGATTGTTCTGATATGTTTTTTTGTTTGTCTGAGGTGTGGATTGTTCTGATATGTTGTTGGTGGCTTTGGTGTTTTTTGTTTCTGTCTGACTACTTGCTTCATCTGCAATGAAAACAAGAGTCTTTATTGTGGCAAATTTTGATATGTAGCGATAACAAGCTAGTAGCCATTTAGATGCTTTATTGCGATAACAAGATAGAATGATCATATACTTTATTGAATTAATTTACAACATATACTCTAATGTTTCTTCTGTAAGACAATTTACATAAATGTTGTATTGACATACATGCTGATTAATCAATAAGTAGTTGGGTGTTATTTTATTCCAATTTCATTACTGCAAATGCAAATATGTTATGTTCTCACTATTTAATCTCATTTGCAGTGGTTGTGTTAAGCTTTCACAGTACTGCTTTCAGGAGCTTTTCTATGAGCGAATGATAGACAAGGACATGGGGATGGGTGTGGATGTGGTGGATAAGAGTGAGAATAACAACCAAAATGGTGTTGCATGGTGCTGTATTGGGCAAGCAGTTGTTTTTGGCTATGGTGGCTAATGGGGATGGCAAGTTTGGTACTCAGGGGCTTATAAGTGTTATACTGAGGATCAATGGAAAGTAAGATGTTACTTTTTTGTGCATCAATAACACAAATGTGCATTTACTTATTTAAGTTAATAGTTTCTCATTCATTGAAGCTTAAGTTGTGAGGTGTGTAAGTGTTAATAATATTTATTTTTGATTTAGACTATGTAGTTGTTATTAGGATTATGTCGTTTGAGAAAATAATTGATGCGTGTAGCATGATTATGTCTAGGCGTTGAAGGGATTCTTCAACACCATCAATTACATGTTGCGATCGTAGAAACATTTATGTAGAATACGATTTTCTTTGCTCGTGGATGGCAGAAAGGTTTTTGACTTGCAAGTACATGTTTGTGAGATAAAAGGCATTGTAAAGCTCAATAAAGCTTGAATTTTGAATTGTTTTTGACTTTATTTCAATTTTCTTCATCGATCATGGTTGAAATTGTTAATTTGGGAGAAGTCAAAATGATCTTCTAATGTGAATTGGACCAGATATATTTTGTCCAGACTTCAGAGGATAGAGACTTTGACCAAATGCTTTCTTACCATAATGCAGCTTGTTATGGGATGTTAAAGTTATCATTATGGAGCTTTGAGTTCTTGTAACCTACAAAACTAGATGAACTTTCTCTTTGAGAAGAGGGACATTTAGTCAATTGTCACAACTTCAAACTAGAACAGCTTCCATGAAGTTTATAATGATATAAGTTTTTATTCGGGAGAATCATGATATATTCTTATATTATTTTATGATATCCCTATATATATATATATATATATATATATATATATATATATATTATTTTTCTTGCCATTGTGGATCAATGTGGGTTCAAACAATGCACACTTTGTTTTTGGTTTAGGTCTTTGTGTGGTAAATGATGTAATTCTTTCATTATACAACTATGAACCACTTTGATTATGTGAAAAATAATGATTTATTAGTTCAAGATGATGTTAGGTCATACTTGAAAGTGCTATTCTTCCTCAAATTCAAGTCTTCACTCTCTATTTAGTAAGCTAAATAAGAAAAAGAAAAAGAAAAAGAAATTATGAGCAAATTCAATGATCAAATAAAGAGGATTAGGTTATGTTTTTGAACCATTGTGAAAAATATGTTTTGTTTTGATAGAAACATCCCAATAAGAATTATTGAATAATAATTTTATTTAAAAAAATTGAGGAAATAATATTATTAATCGATATTATTATTCAAAAAATGAGGAAATGACCATAATAATATTATTATTATTATTTGAAAAAAAAATCACATGTCTTCCAAAAAATTATTAATTAAACTATTTTTTAATTACAATATTATTATTTTTATGAAATATGATATATAAAAATATTTTTTTAATAAAATAAAATAAATATTAACATGTCTTGTACCAAATATGATATATATAAATATTTATCACTATTATGTGGTAACAAACATTGGATAGGACAAGAAGGGCACTCTGGTCATTTGAACCTCTTGTCCCGTCATGTCCCAGTCATACCAAACATACAACAGTACAGTGAATAGTTCTGTCCTAGGCCTACCAAACACAATATAGAACAGTCTGTCATGTACTGTCTTGTCCTGTCCTGTCATGTCCCGTCTCACATTGTCTTGTCCCGTATCCGCGCCAAACGCACCCTAATAGCACTCCCTAAACTTATAGCACGGTAGTAAAGAGCCTCATGAATTATTTTTTCTTGATATTAAATCTCTTGAACTTTTATTTATTGGTACAAGGAAAACGGATGTAAAGATAAAATTACACTTACACACCTTGATTATATGAATAATTGTATTAAAAGTAGAAAAATATAACAATATCACATAAACACTCTTTGATCTGTTTAACGAATGCCAAAAAAAAAAATTGAAAGTTATATTATAAAAACCTTAATATTAAATTAAAAAACTAATTATTAAAAAAATAAAAACTAAAATGAAAAGAAAAAGAAAAAGAAAATACTCTAAAAAAATACAAGTGGAGTTCAAACACAACATTAAACGATTTTTAAACCAAATGCTCTAAAAAAATACTCTATTTTTTATATAGATTGATTGATCTCAATTACAAATAATAATAATAATAATACAAATTAAACGATTTTTTTTATTAAAATGAACATCATCCATCTTTACAATCCCAAACGCATCGATTTTCATTTCCACACAAACTCAGTCAGATTTCTTCATTTCTTCACAAACCCATTATCATTAATCTTCATTTCTTTACAAACAAATATCATTAATCTTCATTTTTTACAAACACAAATTGAATTCCAATACACAAACCAGAAGATAAACTATTTCCCAACCCAGGTCATCATTTTCCACCAACATCATCAACCATCCATATTCAACGACATCATCCACATTCATATCAATCCAGAATCCTCCCCAATCAATTTTAAAGTTTAAATTAAAATTGAAAAAAAATCATCACTCAACGACAATCACCATCATCATTATCATCACCACCACCACCAAACGGCTTGTAAACTATATTCACAAAATTGAATGACTGTTGAGTCGCCCACAACTCAGAAACCCCCCAGCCACCACACCCACCACACCCACCACCACACAACCACCCAAACTAATCGAGCCACCGCCCCCAATCTAGAACCCTAATCGAAATCAACCACCCACCAATAGTTTTTTGTTCACTAACACCCACACAACGACAACCACCAACAACGTCGATTTGGGGTTCGATTCGGTTGAAGAGATTAGATTCGGTTTGTTGTGAGAGAGATAGAGAGTGATTCGGGAGAGAGAGTGTTCGATCTTCTCATCTGGATTTAGAGAGAGAGAATCGTCTGGGTTTAGAGAGAGGGAGGAACACGAACTGGTGATGATGAATTCCATATCGAGATTGGGTTTGATGAATGGTGAAAGAGATTTTGAGAGAGATTGAGATTGAGATCGGTTGTGAGGAACACGATCGGGTGATGTCTGGGTTTATATTAAATGAACTGTTTAATTTATTTTTTAATTTGTATTAGCATTTTATTATTTTAAAATTTAATTATTATTTAATTTTTTTTATAATAATTATTAATATCTAATTAGTGGGAAAGAGATATGAAATTTAATTTAAATGCATTCACTATATATATATATATATATATATATATTAATTTTTTAATTTTTGTTTTTAAAGTACAATTATTTTTTCCACATTATTAAATTCTATTTTTACCCTTATTCCAGACCTGTTTCTAGAAGCTTTCATCAAATTTCCTATTATATTATTATTTTTTGACGTTTATTATTATTATTATTATTGTTGTTGTTGTTGTTTTTGTTGTTAATGTTTATTATTATTATTATTTATTTAAAAATTATTATTATTATTATTATTATTTAGTTAAAAATAATAATAATTATTATTATTATTATTTATTTGTTTAGACATTAATCATACAGATCAAAGAGTGTTTGTGTGATATTATTATATTTTTTCAGTTTTAATACAACTATTCATATACTTAGTGTATGTAAGTGTAATTTTTTTTTACATCCATTTCACTTTTGTTAGTTTTTACCAATAAATGAAAGTTTAAAGAGTTTAATGCTAAGAAAAAAAAATTTAGGGGATACTTTATTACCAAGCTATAAGTTCAAAAGGTATCGGTGCTATTAACCTTTTTTTTAATAATGTTTTTTTTTTTTGGATATGTACGTATGTGGGCTTTTATTTATATAATGGAATGGGGCTTATAAATGCTATTAATGATTTTGGATCCAACGCTATTTAGGGGTGACAAGTCTTGACAAAACCAATGACATGCACGAATGACATAAAATTAGTGGGTTTTGTATTTCAATAAAAATTGAACGATACTTAGGTATTGAAGGGTTACCGACCCCACCAATAGCGTGTTGATAACATTATATTTACCTATATTTTATATATCTATTCTTTAGTTTATTGTTTTGTTTTGAGATAAACTCTTACATTTTACATTTCTTTTCTTAGTTCTTAGCTATTCTAATCCTAGGAGATAATTGGAAATAATTTGGAAGATTTTCGATCAACCCTAAGAAACGACATCTGCTGATAGGTCAACTTCAATTATTAAACTGTATCATTTTAGACAGAACTGGGTTTCTAGTCTTATATGGTTGGAAAGGTACGAAAGTTAGCTTTCCGTAGAATTTTAAGGTTCACGGATTCGAGTTTTCTAGAGGAAGTTATGGTCATTTTACTATCCAAATGTCAGCCTAGAATTTCTTCGTAGGATTTTGGAAATAAAGCACTACATGCTGCTTATTCAGGAATGAAGGTCTTGGACGAATTTGTTATGTTTTGCAAAAAATTCACTTTTAGTTATCCTAAACTTTCCATGTTACGATTAGTTGAAATTGGATTAAGAATCCTAAAGTTAAGAGGATTGTGATTCCTAAAGTTAAAAGGATTGTAAATCCTATTTTGAGTCACATTGATTTAACCTTATTGGAGGTTGATTAGGGAAATAAAAGGAGACCTAATTCATGCTTATTTAAGAGGAATTACAACAGAAAAATCAGATAGACAACATCAGAGGCAAGTTGAAAAATAACAATGTGACATTCCATCGATTTTTCTGGTTCTATCATTATTTTCTTCTATGTTATCTCATCATTACTATAAGGAACTAATTCTTTTTTGCTAAGGTTACGATGTAGCCTAGCCATGACTATTTAATTTATTTGGTTAATATTAATTTCAAATTTTCTTCCTCATTGAATATCTTTTGTTGCACTTAATTTATGTGTGTTTGAATTTGGATGTTTGATCACCATCCATTTTTAAGTAACTTGATGCAATTAAGAGTAGATGTCCTACTTGAGTTTTGATTTGTGAAGTTTTTAACAATTTCCATGGAACTTTATGGGTTTTTATGAATTCAATTCATCTAGATGCCATAGAGGATTAATTATTAGGAATACCTTTAGTGTAACCAGATGCCATGGTCATTAAATATATTTGGGAAAATTGATCATCAATAAGGGGACATAATTCGAATTAACATGTCAAAGGAATTGAATATGATTGGTTGGTGAAATCGGATGCTCTAGTGTTTCGCCTATTTGATTTTCGACTTTGCTTTGTTGTGAACTTTTGTTAATTTTCTTTAATTTTCTATTCTTAACCAATAATTCAAAAATTAATCCTCATTCATTAAAGTTTTCAATTTAAGACTTAGTTTTAGTTTAATTAGTAAGAATTGTATGATTCATTCGGTCTATGTGAGAACAATATCTATTCTTCGCTAGCTAAACTATTTTTTTATTCGTACACTTACAAGCAATTAAAATTTGAAAATAAATTGTTAATCATATTTTTTGCAACACGTGTTACCATGTCACTTTTTTTCATTCACTTTTATATTTATCTCCTTGTATTATAAGAAAAAAGACCATGTGGCAACACACCCCATTAGTGGGGTCAATATATTAGATATTCACGGGTAAGTATCGAAGTATTATACATAAAAATTAGCATGTTTTGATTGGAAATTATTGGGTTTGGGTGAATATGTAAAACCTGTTAAATAATTCGGTTGTAGTTGAGTTGAACTTCTTTTAATCTTTTTGACTTGATTAATTTCAATGTAGGTTTTTTTTTTAGAAACGAACAAATTACTCAAAACCTAACTAAGATTTAACTTTTGACAAAAGGAGAAACAACTTTTACAAAAACAGATACCGGACATTTTGAGAGTGTAAGTACCACGTAAGACACTACTAAGTCCAAATTTAATTTTCTCTCATAAAGCTATAACTTTGAATATATCTTTAATATATTAATACATATCATAATATTTTTATCGAATAACATGACTTTAATTATAATAATATATATAATAAAAATATAATAATATATATTAATATACTTAAAAAACATATTTAAAATGTGTATTTATGTGAGAAATATTACTATTAATCGAACAAAATTATAACGAAGGATTAGTCATCTAAAATAGCTATCGCAAGAATGTGGACACAAGAGCATTCGCAAACAGTTCTATCAGAATAACTGAATAAGTACCAAATAAAATTTTCCCATGCGAAAACATGCAATAAAAATAATTTTAAAAAGTAACTTTTGACGGTTGACATTTATCATTTATGAGGCTCTCAAGTAACTGGCCGAGGATACAAATTGATATGTGTGCCACTCACCTTACTAAACTTGTAGTTTTAAAATTTGAAATTGGGGGCGAGGCGCCGAGGCCGAGGCCGAAGTGGCCTCAATTCGAAAAAGATTAAAAAAATTAAAAAATAAATTAGTTTTTTAAAAAATAAATGCTAAAATAGAAAATTATCCATAATATTTAATAAATTATTCATAGTTAACATTACTAATATAAAGATCCAAAAAAGAAAAAAACATAACAAAAAAAGAAATGTTTAAAAAACTTGGAATGTTAGAACATTTCCGATACAAAAATGGATTGTATATCAAAAATTGTCGATATTGCAATAATATCAAAAGACTTAATTCCTATGTGCCATAAAGATAGATTTGATAGACAATCAATTCAAAATTTGATCGTTAATGTTTATGTTTGAAACACATTTATTTTTAATGACGTGTCCAAATTTTTTCTTTTTTTTTCTTTTTTTTTATCTTCTTTCCAAAAATATATGAAAAATTAATGTTAATTTTAAATACTTGCCGAATCAACCTAAAAAATAGTTGTGCAATAGACCGACTGAAAAAAGACAGTCAAGTTGACAATGTCTATTTTTTTTTATCACATCAGTGTGAGGTTAATATGCACATATGCATTGGAGATGCATTTTTTAACCGATCGTCTATTTATCATACGTGACATCTCTTTTTTTCACAAGGTAATCTTTCATTATCTAATGAAAATATGTATTTTTGAGTTTCTAAATAGTGTTGCATCCACATTTCTATTCATTAAGGACCCACTGTTGAAAAATACTTATAGAAATATATATTCACATCTCCAATGCAATTATTTAAAATCAAATGTGTATCCATTTTATAACCGATCATAATAAAACAATTATTTCACTCTCCCTCCTCTTTTATTTTACAATTAAATTAGCTCTAATATTATTTGTAGGAAAAGTTAGAAATCCTAATCAGTATTTGTAGGAGAGTTTCTAGAATTAGAAACTCAACTTCATATTGTCTAACTTTCTTTTTGCCACATCATAGATATTTACATTGAAGAATGTTTTTCTAACTTTTTAACTATTTTTCATATGTGGTAGTAAAGTTTCTCTAAATACACATTTGCATTGGAGATACTTTTAAATTATAAGGTTGAACTCTAGAGTGTTGGATTTTTTGTAGCCATGGAGTGAAATTAGTGACTAGAGAGTTAAACGGCCTGTGGTGGACAAAAAAATTGTATACCCCAAACAATAATTGTATAACCGGTGGGGTACTTTTTTTTTTTTGTAATCATGGAAACCCTAATAATTTGTTTTCTAGTTCTCTCTTTTCAGAGTAGCGACGCTTCTTTCTTCTGGGTTCTTCTTCTTCAACTTACATTATTGACTTCATCTTCTTCTTTCTTCCGGGTTCTTCTTCTTCTTTCTTTTTTTAACATATGGTTTATTTTTCTTAACAAAAAAAAAATGAAAACCGCCTCTGAGTGAATGTGTAAATTCCATCATTTAATGGAACAAAATATACTTATGTTGTCTAATTCATTACTTATAGTCAAAAGACTACAAATCCAAATTAAATTTCACAGTTGGGGAAATATTATTTTTACTTGTAACATTATCCTCAAGTGGGGCTATATAATAATACATTGTTGGAGCTCATTTGGTAGATAGCTTTGTGTAGAAAAGGGAAGAAGAGAGGATAATGGAGAAAAAAAGATCCGTGGAGTGCCTTTTGATGGTGTGTATGGTTTTAGGGGTTATAGGGGTTTTTGCTAGGGAGTGTAGAGCAGATAACGCCGCTTTCAAGCAATGTTATGGTATTTGCTTCGTTAGTTGTGTGCTAACGACTTCAAATACTACTTTTGGTTGTGCAGCTCAGTGCTTGAAAGATTGCATTCTCACTACTCCCTCTATGCATGAAAGCAGTACTCCCTCTATGCACACTCTCATGAACACTGACAACTTCTGCAAGCTGGGTTGTGCCACCTCCTTGTGCACCCACATCAGCACCAAACATGACCCTGGTACCTCTCTCTCTCTCTACATCTTTCTCTCTCTATCTCTCTCTACGTCTCTCTCTCGCTCCATCTCTCTCTATATTGAATTGCAATTTTTTACGTTTTAATGCTTATAATGTCAGAGTTTGTAACATTAAATGCTACAATTACATCTTCCATATGGATATATTAGATTTTCACCTTCAATGTAGTAGCAATAATTTCCTCGAGATAGATGAGGTTTATAAGGTGAACTAGTGTGAGAATCTCAAATCACTTGGTTAGAGCCTTAGAGGTGATTAAATTGTATATACTATTTAAATTAAAGGTGTACTTTATAAGATGCGTATAGGATCTTAGTTTATAATATCATTTATAACGTTGCAAAACCTTTTAGTACATTGATTTTTGGTTGTTTTTGTTTGTCAGCTACGGAGAAAGTGGAAGGCTGTGTGAACTCCTGCTCAGGGACATGCATCAAGAGTTGAATCACCATCCTCCATCCATATTTGTACTAAATAAGTTTGAGTTTGAATTCAAATATCGGGTTTGCAAGTTTTTATATATCTTTCTAAGATCAGATACCCATTAAAGGGCTGATTATGTATTGCATTGTATTAAGATTGTATTAAGATGTAATGGATTGGATTGTACTAAAGTATATTGCACTATACTGTACTATTGTTAGTACAATCATATGTTTTGTGATATATTGTAGTAGAGTGTATTATAAATAATACAAATGTTTGATAAGTTATTGTATAGTACTGTATTGTATTTAATAAATATAAATGATTATAAATTAACAAATTTGAATTTTTTAAAAATGAAAAATTATAATATTAACATTAAAAAGTTAAATAATGAATAAAAATGATTTGAAATTCTTAATATTTTTAATATGTATGAATTAAATAAATATTATATTTCATGATAAAATTTATTGAAAATATAATAAATATTCTTATATTGGACAAAAAATGGTGGAAAAATAATAACAGGTGAAAAGCATAACATAACATAAAAAATAAAAAAAATTCTAAATTTACACCATATATAATTTTATATGCATTTCAACTGTGTAATCGTATTAAAAATATTCTTACAACTCCAAATACATTAGTTTAAACATACTAATACAAATAATAATAATAATAATAATAATAATAATAATAATAATAATAAATATAATATTTTATTGTCTTCAATGCGATACAATATATGTTGATAAATGGTATTGTACTGTATAATATTTTATTAAATAGACGAGTGGTCAGTCCGGTAGTTACCCCTCACATCTACGCCATGAGGTTACGGGTTCGAATCATTCCTCACTCTTCCAAAATAAATTCCAAATCTATACAATACTTAAAACAATGTTAAATAATATTTAATAAAAATAAAAATCGATCATTTAAATAAGTTTTAACATAAATAAAATAAATATTTATTTTTATTGACACATATTTTTTAAAATAATGATTAATAAATTAATATAAATATTATTATTAAAATTAAAATAAATATTTTTTTAGGGGTAACCGATTTTTTAAACCAAATTTTCAACTGTATAAATAAACTAAATCTAGGGAAAAAGAATTCTCAAAATATAAATTGAATGAAAAAGTTGGGTTGCAGCTTGCTACAAGCTAAACACACATCCACCCTTTGTATTATATAGTGCAGCTGGAGATATATTAGGGGGAGACCTTTGTATTAACTAGTGCTAGGTTGCTGCCAAACGTTGGATTGTTGGATTGTTGGATTGATTTAGGTAAGTTTGGTATTGCTTTTGAAAAGTTAAAATCATATTATTTTATAATTTTGATATAAAATAGTATTTGATAAAACTTTCAAAAGTAATTAATTGAATAATCTGATAAGTTTTGACGGTAATTTTGGGAAGTAGATGATGGGTTAATTTTTTTAAGTGATTATGGAATAATCTATTTTAGTATTTAATACATCTTTTAAAATATCATTAATATCCTTATGAAATCAAATTAAAATCATTTATATACCTTATTTCATCTTAAAATTAAATATTATATTTAACTATTGATTTGATTTATAAAATCTTTTTAAAATATTTTTATTTTTTGTATGGAATTTTTTTCCAATTTAAATATTCTTCTTACATATTGATTTAATATATGTAATTAATGAAAAAAAAAATGAAATAGGGTCATAAACTATGTACATTTTAATCATTATAATTAATCTCAGCACTTTTACAATAAAATTATCAAGCATATGTATACTGCTTTTAAGCTATGTAGTAGTTTAAAAAATACAATTAACCAAACATCTGTTGATTAAATTCACAACTGATTATTCATTTAGCACAACTAACGGTGATTATTACAAAGATTACAATAATATCAAACCGGACCTTAATACATTTTAAAAGTCTTTATACAGTACAAATACTAAGAAACAAACATGCCATTTGTATAAAAGCTGATTAGAATTGAAAAGATAATGCGACTCAACTTGTGTTAGGCTCAGTTTGGTATTGCTTCCCCAACTGCTTTTGGGGTCAAAAGTGATTCTGGACCTCAGACAGACAGGGTGTTTGGTAAAATCGTGGGGAAGTGCTTTTTGTCACTTTTAACTTCTCCCAACTGAGTTTTTGAGAAGCTACAAATACATACTTTTGGATTTTGGATTTTGGCTTCTGCTTTTAGAAAACGCGCTACAGTGATATTAAATGAAATTTTATTAACTTTTCAACTTTGTCCTTACCTTTAACGAAATTTAACAAAAAAAAATGGGCTTATATTTTTGTACAAACAAAAATGTTGCCATAATTAATTCAATAAAGTAAAATAAAAATGAAATAAAAAATAAAGTATAATAAAATAAATAAATAAATAGCACTAATTAATTAAATAAAGTAGAATAAAAAATAGGGCTAATTAATTCAATAAAATACCGTAATTATATAACACTTAACACTAAATACAAATAAACAAGAAAAATGTAAAGTATATCAAATTATTACCATTTAGATGTCTTTATTCTTTTAGTAATTTTACACACTCACAACACTTTTTATATCAGTTTACCGAATACATTGAAATTGTTTTTAGTTCTCATAGCATTTTTGAAAATCAGTTTACCAAACACTCAGCTGATTCTTCCCACAGCAATTCCAACAGCAATTCCCCCAACAGCAATTCTAAAAACACTTCTTCACACAGCACAACAATATCAAACTGAGCCTTAGATTCCATAGCTTCGACCGGTGAATAGTAGCCAGCAGTGATGCTATTCAAAGGGTCACGGGTTACTATATGACAAATTCTAATCAATGATAACTTCACTATTCACTAATGGACAAAGTTGAGAAAGTTGTCAGATTTTCCTATCCCAGAAGTAATCAGTATTTGGATATGGACTTGTAATCCTTCTATTTGTCACTAGAAATGTTGGCCTACTTCCATGCCGAATTTATGGTATAACTCATTTAGTGTGTTACTGGAAATTGATACTGCCCTCTAATAGAAATAGAACTTAAAAAGAATTATTTTGATTCAATCCTCTCCTTTTGGATTTGTATACGTTAATTAGGATTATATGTTTTGAACACCTGCTAATAACATAATATCCACATTTTTTTTAAAAGTTCTTTTACTTTTAGTAAGATAATGCTTTTTGTTGACCCATAATTTTGTTTCTTTTACAACTTTTTTTTTTATAAAAAAATGTTCTTTCTTTTAAAACTCTTAAAGAATTTGTTTTTAGTTGTCTAATTTGTTTTTAGTTCTTTAAAAATGGGTTATGAAGGTCTTTTTCGGAAATGACCAAAAGTCAATCCCACTTACATTCCCCAAACCATTAAAAAAAACAAAAATCCTTGTTTTTTTGTCCCCCTGTTTCCCTGGTTGTGTTTTTTTTTTTTTTAACAAACAATACAAACAAAAGATCAAAGCAAAGAAACAAGGCAATTCACTTGCCACAATTGCTCTCTCCGAGAGGATACGGCCAAGGAAGCGAGATTATGGGCCAAACCATTCCCTTTTCGAGAAATAACATGGCATTTCGAAATCCCAGCTTCCTTACACAAAGTTTGAACGTCATGGAAGACAAAACCAGCAATCCCACCCAAAGGCTTAAACAAATTTACACCAGCAGCAACATTAGCTGCATCAACCTCTACCCAAGAAACTTTAAATCCCAGCTGTTTTGCCAAAACCAAACCTTCCCTCAAAGCTAACATTTCAACAGATTCTATTGAAAAGGTACCTATAAAAGGCTTTGAAAGTGGAGCTAAAATACACCCAGAATAGTCTCTAATCGCTGCCCCAATACTAAAGAAATCCAAATCAGGAACACACAAAAGCATCTGTATTGAGTTTTAAAGTACCAGGAAGAGGGGGAGACCAGACATCCAACAAGGACTGCACATCAAGTGGCGGAGAGGAGGGCACAGCTTTTTGTGAAGCCTGGAATTCACAAAGGATCCCATAAACCTAATCCATAATTTCTACAGGCAACCTGCACTTCTTATAATGTACTAGATTATTTCGATCAGACCAAATTCCCCATAAAATCATAGAAATAGAAGCCAGGTCCTCTCTGCTAAAAAGATCACCCAACTTGAGCAAAGTATCAAAACAATTCAGCCCCTTAAGAGGTCTCAACCTCTCCCAAAACGTAGTGTGAACCCAGATGGCAACCACCTCTTTAAACCAAAAAAGAGCATGGCATGTTGTCTCTATGCCAATGCCACAACGAGCACAACAGTGAGACACTTCTAATTTCCTTTTAACAAGGTTAGAAAGAGAAGGGATTGCATCATGACACACTCTCAAACGAAAAACACTCACTTTAGAGGGAACATTCAAATTCCACATAAATTGCTACCACCTGAAACCTACAGAAGAGGTAGAACTAAAATCCCTCAATTTATTTTACAGAGCCACTTTATAACCACTCTTCACGGCATAGTGCCCATTTTTATCAAAGTGCCACGAAAGACAGTCAGGCCTATCATTGAAGCTCAAAAGGATAGAAAGAATAGATTCACAATCCAAAGGTAAAAAAAAATATTGACACAGTTTCTGAGCATTCTAACAACGATCCAAATAATAAAATCTCCAACCTAACTTCACGGGCAATTCTAATTTCACTTGGAATATAATAATTAATAATTAATATTAAGAATATTATTTAAAATGTCCCTCTAATTAGAGGTATAACATCGTTGGTGCAGGTGTGGAGACAGGAGACCATGATGCATCTCACCTGTACAAACAATGATATTTTTTTTTCCAGTTTTTCGATTTTATTTGCTTTTTAAAATTGTTTTGTTTTAAAAATTTTGTTTTTTTCTAATTTATATATTTTTAATTTAATTCAATTCAATTTTCAATTATTTAAAATTTCATTTGATCTCCACCATCCATGTTTGAGATGGATTGTGGAGATCCATTCCTTTTTTGTTTTGTTTTTTATTAATTTAATTTAGCGATCATGGGTAGTTTAATCTTTTAAAGGTAACAATTAGTCAACAGGTTAATAATAAAGTTGTTTCTAAATACAAGAGGTCAAACCTTAGGGAGGTTGAGTGCAATTTGCTCTATTAAATAGTCCCTCTAGTTTGAGGTTTATCGTCATTTGGTACACTTGAAAATAAAACTGAGCGTGTCTAAACAACCTAGAGGGTGACTGAGTTGTTAATCGATTATTACCAACTTTTTCAATTAGTCAATAATAACAGTAAAACCCTATTCAAACAATCATAAAAATCAAGTAACGTGCGAAAATTAAAAGACATTTAATTTTTAAGTGGAAACCCTCCAATTGAAAAAAACCACGGGATTAACTACGCTAGCCACTTGAGCCATAAAAAATCCACTATATGAAAAGAAAATTACACCCTTAAGTGATACATAAACTCTCACTCTCACTCTCAATAACCTCAGGCTATGGACATTACCACTCGTCACTCTTGGTTCAATCCTTAGTGATATATATCTCATGATCCACTACTCTTTGCGTGAGCACCTCTTAGTCAACCCGAAGGCCTTTTACAGTGGCACTTGGCAAAATGCTTGCCAACCAACCCTTGGTTGCAAGACTTCACTTCACTTAGAAGCCATAAAACTTTGACTCTATGAAGAGAATTAAAGGTCTAAGTGAATATGTGATAACATTCAAAATGCAATAATGTGTAAGACCACACGCAAAATGCCTCGTTGGATGTTATAATGCAAATCAACAACCTAGTTATTAAACAATGCCTACATACCAATACCTGAGAACTCAACTAGATGTAGAGAGAAGCTCTAGCAACCTAATTGTCAATAAAAACTCACATGAACATTCATGAACTTTAATATATGCATAAAGCCAACCTAATTATCAGTCAAAATGGATCAACTACCTAGGCAAATATGACCTAGTGATGCAAGTTATCACAAACAAACCCAACCATGTAATTTAGACTCATAAATATATGCAATAAAAGGAGTCAATATATTTAATCAAGCAATAAATACCTAATATAGAGTAAGAAGAACAATAAATGATGTTCAAAGAAGTTCTTACTTACCTAGTCATGAAATCAAGAAGACCCATAAATGATCGATGCAAGAAAGATGTCATGGATTCATGAGTTTTGGGTTTGGAGAGTTAATGAAGCTTAAATGAATCTTTCTCTCTCAAGAATCTCTCTCTCTCAAGAATCTCTCTCTCTAGGGTTTCACTTGTGCATAGAGTTTTTTTAAGAGGATGAGAAAGAAATGAATTTATAGTGGGGAAAATGTGATGCATGTGAAAAGATAATAATGACAAACACATTTGGGGTTTCGCGGGTCAGTTCGCCCAGAAGACCCACGAAGACTATCCCGTGAAAAGCACTGGACTTTTTTTACGGGTCATTCCGTCTAGGTGACCCACGGATAATGTCCATCGAAAAGCCTTGGGAAGACTTCGCTGGACAATTCGTGGGTGGGCCAAACAAAGTGAACCGCGAACCTCATACAACACACTAGCTTGATTTTTCAAATTGTTCAAAACATGACCAAACGACATCAAAACATTTCGTATGATATATCATTGGATAGATATGGATGTCTACTTTTTACTCCAATTTACGGAATAAAGTTCTAATAGTTTTAGAAAGAGTTATGGTCAAAAGAGTGACCAAAAGTCACACTTGGAAAACAACAAAATGCCCAAACTCGTGGTATAAGACCATGCAACACAAGACCAAATGATCGAGCCATGACAATACTAGATTTTGGCCCCCTTTCCTATGTTTGATGTTCAATTCTCAAGAAAAATAGTGTTTAATGGCTCGAATGAGATCTTTGCAGGCTTATCAATAATAGTAGGGGCATCCATGTTAAAATAGGAGAATTTGGTGCATAAAGCGTAAATTAAGGAGTTGGAGCTTTGTTGAAGAAGTGTCACGTCTGGAGCACCGTTTTGGTAGACAGCGACATACCTTATGACAGTAACTCTCACGGTCTAAGTGTCATCATACGCGATCGTGGCATCTTCCCAAGCAAGAGCACGACGTCCAAGCCAAATCTTTGTCGCGGTCAAAGTGTTGTTTTAGGAGACCGCGACACTCCAAGCGACAGGAAATCTCACGTTTAAAGTGTCGATATTGTTGTTGTTGAAGCTAAGCGTGAAATTGATGATCAAGTGTTTTCACGGTCGAAGTGTCGTCTTAGACGACCTTAACAGTTGTGACCACGATAGCCAACCAGCATGACTTTCTAGATAGATTATTGCCCTATTTGGATACCATATAATTCCTCTCTTAATTTTATGTTTGCTAGTATCAGCCAAACGAGGATTTTAGACCTAGCAGTCTTTCATACATTTACATCACTCATTTTCACTTAACTCCTCTTTGACCCATCAACCATCCATCATTGGAAGATTTTGAGGCAAGAAGAAGAAGGACACCAAGTCTAGGGAACTCACATGACCAATATGGGTTTTCTCTACCACTTTTCTATGCCTTTATTTTCTTCATTGATGTGTAACTAAACCTTCAGCTAAGGGGTTGATGTGATCATATTGGACTACTATATGTAACTAATTAGTCTACTTTTATTAATTCAATTCCATGTTAGTCTCAATTATTGCTTTAATTGGTACAATCTCATCACTAATGTTTTATTGTGATCTCAATGAATGTGAGGTGTATAAGCTAGTTTATCTAAGAGGTTGAGGCTTAGATGTGGATGACCATTCCATTTGAGCCAAGACTATAATCTTAGTAATTGAGAAAGTTGGTTTATGCAAGACCATGCTATATTAACTTGGCTTACAGTTTATGTTAAATAGAGGTATTGGTCATTGCTTATTGGATGATTTGTTTTTTGTCTCATATTTTAGGAATGGAGCCATGTCCTTGTCTCTTATGCATGTCTCCTTAGTGCTTCCTTCATTTACCTTGGTGCTAGCCACATCACATATCACTCCACCAATCAGTCTTCCCATTGTCCATTCTCATAAGGAGACATTCACACCACCTCACGAGATACTTCCTACCTCTACACAGACCACACCTTACACCACACACAAATCCTTCTTCCATCTTCATCTTTATCCCTAAATAAGAGAAAGATCCAAGTTCCCATTAAGGTTTATCCTCCATGGGAGCTTATCATACATCTTCACCACCACCCTTAACACATCTTCCACCCATCTTAGAGTAGATTACAAGTAGAAAGAAGAGGTCTTTGGACCAATTTCGAGCTAGGAAAGTAAGAAGTTCTTTGTAGGAGATTTCTTTAAGGGTTGTCTCTTAATTACTCTTTTCGTTGTATATCTTGTTTACTTTGATGTATATCACCAATTTAGGAATATTGTAAACCTATACTTGTGCTATATATTATGTTTGTTCTTAAATTCTTTGGGTTTTATTCTATTCTTTGTTATATCCATGATTTAATCTCTTATTGCGATATTCATATGTGTGGAGGTTCGAAATTGATATGTATGCATGAATGCGATTATGAGTAGAGTGATTTAATTTATGAGTAGTGTAATTTAGCATTCCATGATTATTTGTATGTTGGTAGATGATCCACAATGCCATGTTTAGAATGATTTGAGTGTTAGAGAATGCATATCCAAAGAATGAGAGAAGATTAGTTGATGCATTTATATGCTAAATTAGGCTTTGGTTCCATATTCTTGTGCTTAATGGGTCTTGTTTTAAAACACAATTACTCATCCCATGGCTTGGGTTTGTGTGATGAATTTATTTTGGTGAATTCCTTAATCAAGAGAATGGACATTTAACTTGAATTGAATGTTCTTAATGTCTAACAATCAACTTGATGCACATAGTTGTTTGGTGAACTTATTTCCACTTTAAGCCATCCATTTTATGCTATAACTATGATGTAACCAAACATTTGATCTATTCGTAAAGACCACTTAGTTTCTCTATATGTGTTTGTGTTGTTATATGGGTATTTTGTATACTTAATGCTTTTACTTGATTGGCCATTTTGTAAATGATATAATGGTTGTGTGAATGAACCGAAAGGTGACACGTTTACATGATCGGCGAAATATTCACTATATATGATCAGTAAGGTAGAGATACACCAGACTGACATATAGGACTCTTGTGTGTGACCCAAAGCACTTAATGAATTCATGCATATTTTGTATGTATGGATGCGATTTCTAATGCTTGAGAGGATGTAGAGATCAATTTAAGGGACATGAGTCTATAACATATACTTGCACACTTGGGAGACTAGGTGAGTCTAGCGCTTAATTAGAAGGACTGGTTTGGTAAAGTTATCTTTTTAGTGTTACCACATACATCTCACATCTCTTTATTCCATTCTATCCTTGTAAATAATATTGTATATAATTTACTTATTTATAGTAATATTTACATTTACTGCACACACAACACACACTTCTATTCGTATTGCCAATTAAAGCTAAACTAGAGATAATTGGCAGATTAAGCATCCCTGTGGGAATGAACTTAACTTATCATTGTACTACTCCAATAGCCTCATACTATTACGAGCGTCCATCCTGTGGTAGTCAGTAATGGTGTCCACGGTTCGGTTTCGGTTCGGTTTCGGTTACGAACCTCGGTTTCGGTTCCGTGGAAAGGTCGAACCGTAACCGTAACCGTAACCGTAACCGTAACCGTAACCGTAACCGTAACCGTAACCGTAACCGAAACCGGAACCGGAACCGGAATGGGGCGGTTTTGGTTATGACGGTTTTCGGTTACGGTTCGGTTTCGGTTTTAGGTTTTCTGTTCGGTTCGGTTCGGTTCGGTTTCAGTTTGGTCCGGTTTTTTTTTTTAAAAAAAAAAAAAGTGCCACGTGTCAGCATTTAATTAGTTGTTGAACTTTTTTATTATTTTTTATCAAAACCGGCGGTTTTTGGACGGTTTTTCATAATTCATAACCGTAACCGAACCGAACCGCCGGAAACCGGTTTCCAACCGGTTTTGTAACCGATGGTTTCGGTTTCGGTTTCGGTTACGGTTTCTAGATGACGGTTTCGGTTCGGTTTCGGTTCGGTTTCGAAAGGTTTAACCGAACCGTGGACACCTCTAGTAGTCAGTATTCAAGGGCATCAGGGTCATTATATCATTTACGTATGTTAAAATATGTACTTTTAAAGGAAAAGTTGACAGAAATACTACTTTTGAAAAGATACAAAACAGTATTATAAGAACCTCTATTTTGTGATTGGCTTATTTCATGACAAACCACATCAGGGGTGATCTTGTAATGGGTAGCTTAGGTTCTTGTTGACAAGCTTTCAAACATCTTTGTGACTTCAAGAGCGAAAGATATATTCACTTGACTTTGTCTCATGAAGAGTTTAGGTGCACACACACACACACATACACACTTTCATGCATTTGTATTGACATGCATTCTTACCTTATTGTTTATGTGTGCATTCTCTTCATGATCACACGTACACTCCATTATTAGATTTAAGTGTGGTTTTGTGTGTTGTAATTCATTTCCGTTTGATTGATCGGAAACATCTTTGCTTGCACGATGACTTGCTTGTCTTAGTGTGATGGGTGACCACTTGAGAAGGTTTTATTCGTCTCTTGGTTTGGTGATGCAGTAAAAATCTTATGTTCAATTTAAAAGAAAGTTCATTTAATAGGATCGGTGATTCTAATGGTTGAATGCTAATTAACCTAAATTAAATCTACTCTAAGTGCGTGAAATTTTAAATTGCATAATGCTTAATTTGATGAAACGATTCAGATTTGAATTAAACTATATTGCAACTTGTAAATAAAACTAGACTAAGCACAACAACACACATAATGATGAATATATGGGAGGAAAACACTAGGGAATCGATGCAACCTTTTTCGAACCACTCAATGCAATATCTTAGTCTCGTTAAGCACTTCAATCCAATTTTAGGGCTTATTTAACATAAATCCATCAAGTTCTTGGTCTTTCCCACTACCTCTTAATATTTTTCTTTTTACATTTCTCTCATATTAAACTCCAAGATCCATACAGTTTTAATAAATAAAAAAAACAACATGAAATGGATGTCGAACGAACAAACCTCCATTGGAGATCGACGACCACCAATGACGATTGATTCCAAAAAATAAAAAAAAAACTGAAAAACCGAAAAGTAAAAAAAAAATGTAAAATAATGGTATTTAAAAGAAAAAATTGTAAAAATGTTTTTTGTGGGTTTTAAACCAAGTTACAATGAAGAGTTTGAGTGACTTTACCACATCACTATAAATTGAACTTTGCTAAATTGTGCATATATATATATATATATATATATATATATATATATTACCTACTAGCCGACCGATTAAACTGGTCCACAAGCATTTCAGTCGGGTCGGGTCGGGTCAGGCCTGGCCTGTTAATTTACCAGACCAAATAGGTTGGGCCTTCCAACCCGATCCAAATTGCCACCGATGGTCTTGAAACACCAATCTAAAAAAGTGACAAAAGCCACCATTTCCAACCCATTTACATCGAACGACGTTGGGTAGCGGTCCCTTATATATATATATATATATATATATATATATATATATATATATATATATATATATGTAACCTACTAGCCGACCTATTAAGCTGGTCCACAAGCCGGCCTATGAAGTCTATAAGCCTCAATTATGAAGCAAGGCCTGAGCCAAAGCCTGGCCTGTTAATGGGGTGAAACTCCATTGGAGGTCTGAAGGTCAAAATCGGCCGCCATTGGAGGCTGATTAAGAAGAAGTTGAAAAAAAAATGGGAAAAAAAATCAAGTAATTTGTTAGACTTTTCAAGTGATTTTTAGAACTTCTCAAGTATTTTCAAGACTTTTCATATAATTTTTGAGACCTTTCAGATCATTCCTAAGACTTTTCAAGTATTTCCAAGACTTTTGGTAATTTTCGGGAATTTCTCGGTAAAAATAAATTTTTTTGAGACTTTTCATTTTTACCCAGAAAGTCTCAAAAAAATTTATTTGTACCCAGAAAGTCTCGAAAACTACAAAAAAAATCTTGAAAATGACCAAAAGTTTCGAACAATTTAATTTTTGATTAGAAACTCTCGAAAATTACTAAAAGTCTCGAAAAAAATTCATTTTTCCATAATGTCTCGAAAATTACCAAAAGTCTTGGAAATGCTTGAAAATTACCAAAATTACTTGAAAGGTCTCGAAAATTATCAGGAAAAAAATCAAAATTTTCTCTGGTTTTTTCGAGACTTTTCATATAGTTTTTGAGACTTTTATATCTTTCCGAGACTTTTTAAATCTTTTCGAGACATATTGTGTTGATTTTTTGTCTCTTTATGCATGTCTAAAGTGTGATTTGAGATTTACTATCTACTTCTCCGACTCAACACACGTGCCCAGCTAGAAATGACATCGGTTCGGTTCGGTTCGGTTCGGTTCGGTTCGGTTCGAATCGATGAACAAAACCGGAAAAACCGGAACCGGAACAAGTACCGGGGTGGTTCCAGTTTCAGTTCCTTTCTTTAAGGAACCGTCCGGTTTGAACTAGATAGGAACTGGCGGTTCCAGTTCTGGTTCGAACAGGCGGTTCCACAATATTTTTTTTATTTTTTTTATTTTTTTTACATATTTTTATTTTATTTTAATTTTATTTTAATTTTATTTTTTAATTTGTCATTTATTTATGTTATTTTATTTTCGGGTGACCCAATACAATGCATTTATAATTTTACATGTATATTTTTTTTATTACATAAGATTAAATATAAAAAAAGGAGGGAATTGAACCGTAGGGACCGCTGAACCGGAACCTCCGGAACCGGAACCGAAACCTCCTAAAGTCGCAACCGGTTTCGGTTTCGGTTTCGGTTCCCCTTTCCCCGAAACCGGAACTAGTGTCATGTCTATGCCCAGCCTTGAAAATCCAATATCCATTGTTGATTTCTTTTGTCTTATTATGAGAGCCTAAACTGTGATTTGAGACTTACTGTCCATCTTCTTCGACTCAACAGACAAACCCAGCCATAAAAATCCAAGACCTACAATTTAAGGGCATTAGATTTTATTTAAGGGCATTGAACATACCTCTCAATATTTTTCTTTTTTGCATTTCTCTCATATTAAAATCCAAGATCCATACAATTTTAATAATAAAAAAAAAACATGAAATGGATGTCGAAAGAACAGACCTCTATTAGAGATCGACGACCACCAATAATGATTGATTTCAGAAAATTATAAAAAAAAAACTGATAAACCGAAAAGTAAAAAATATATATGTAAACTAATGGTTTTTTTTCCCATCCTACAGCTGTTTTTCAGTCCGTTTTCATTTTTTTATTTTTCAAAACATAATTTCGAAAACGCGTTCGTTAACCATTTTTCATTTTATTTTTGAAAAACAACAAAAATAAAAACAAAACATGTGTTAAAAGTAAAAGATTTGAAAAACATAAGGGACCATCATGTAAGCGTTTTTCAGTTGTTTTTTTTCGAAAATAAAAATGAAATGAAAAAAATGTTTTTGGTTTCAGTTTGGAATTCTGATAATGCGTTTGTCATATACTAAAAACTTTATTTTAAAAATGAAAACGGAAAAAACGCATCTGGTAGATTAACAGAAAACTATCAAAAATTAAAATATCAATTTTGGCATTTTGTTTAATATTATTACAACTATAAACAAATTGATTACATAATTAACCAATATAATTTTTGTATTTTAATTTTTAAATTAAACAAAAGTAACACATCAAAAATTAATTCAAAAAATGAATTAATAAAAATTAAACTCTTAAACTAAAATAAATAATTACAATATATATATTATAATACAAATACAACTATATATATTATATTAATATATATATTATATATAATAATATTATATAATATATTATTGTATATAATAACATTATAAATATATATATATATAGTATTAATATATATATATATAAATATTATAATTTATATATATATGTAATAAATAATATATTTTTTATTATATATATAAGAATTTATAATATATTATTATATTTAATAATAATATATATATATATATATAATCATAATATTATATATTATATATATATATATATATTATAATAAAATATATTATATTTTATGTATATTATAATATATATATTATTATATATAACATATATATATATATATATGAGGGACACTTTGGTTATTTGAAAATCTTATCTTATGTTATCCTAACCTTATTAAATGTATAACAGTACAATTAATAGTACAAAAAAATAAATTTTTATATATAAAAAAATAAAAAACAAAATGAAAAATAAAAACAAAAATGAAAAACAAGTATTTTATGCTTTTCAAATCTTTCACTTTCAACACTAATTTTGTTTTTCATTTATTTTTTGTTTTTTAAAAATAAAATGAAAAACGGTTAACGAACGCGTTTTTGAAATTGTTTTTGAAAAACAAAAAACGAAAACGAACTGAAAAACAGCTGCAGGACGGGGCCTAAAATACTTGTTTTTTGTTTTTTGTTTTTTGTTTTTCATTTTGTTTATCACTTTTTTTATGTAAAAAAAATCATTTTTTAAACTATTAATTGTACTGTTATGCGTTTGATATGGTTAAGACAAGACGTGACAAGATTTTTAAATGACCAAAGTATCCCTCTTATATATATATATATATGTGTATATATATATATATATATATATATATATATATATATATATTCCAGAATAATTTATTTCCAACTAGAACTAAAAGCATTCGTACAATAATATATATATATATATATATATATATTATAATATAATATTATTAATATATTATATATATTATATATATTATTACATATTATAATAATATAATATATACAATTATATTTTTATTATATAATAATATATATTGTAATTATTTATTTATAATTTAAGAGTTTAGTTTTGGTTAATTCATTTTTTGATATATTGTTACTTTTGTTTAATTTAAAATTATAATACAAAAATTATATTGGTTAATTATGTATCGATTTGTTTGTAGTTGTAATAATATCAAACAAAATGCCAAAATTGATATTTCAATTTTTAATAGTTTTCGGTTAAACTACCAGACGCATTTTTTCCGTTTTTATTTTTTAAATACAGCTTTCAGTATATGTTACCAGACGTTTTTTCAGAATTCAAACTGAAACGCTTACAGGACGGGCCCTTTAATTTTTGTAAAAATGTTTTTTGTGTGTTTTGAACCAAGTTACAATGAAGAGTTTTAGTGACTTAACCACATCACTACAAATTGAACTTGTTGAATTGTGTATATTTCAAAATACAGCTTTTAGTATATGCTACCAGATGCGTTTTCAGAATTCGAAACTGAAACACTTACAGGACAGGCCCTTTAATTTTTGTAAAAATGTTTTTTGTGTGTTTTGAACCAAGTTACAATGAAGAATTTGAGTGACTTAACCACATCACTACATCACTACAAATTGAACTTTGTTAAATGGAAACTGAAACACTTACAGGACGGGCCCTTTAATTTTTATAAAAATGTTTTTTTTTTATGTTTTGAACCAAGTTACAATGAAAAATTTGAGTGACTTAACCATATCACTACATCACTACAAATTGAACTTTGTTAAATCGTGCATATATATATATATAACCTACTAGCCGACCAATTAAGCTGGTCCACAAGTCGGGTTGTGAAGCCTACAAACCTATTAAGCTAGTCAACATATATAACCTACTAGCCGACCTATTAAGTTGGTCCATAAGCCGGCCTGTGAAGCCTACACACCTCAATTATGAAGCAAGGCCTGAGCCTACTAGCTAACCAATTAAGCTGGTCCATAAGCCGCCTGTGAAGCCTACAAACCTATTAAGCTGGTCCACATATATAACCTACTAGCCGACCTATTAAGCTGGTCCACAAGAAGCCTACAAGCCTACAAACCTATTAAGCTGGCCAACATATATAACCTACTAGCCGACCTATTAAGTTGGTCCATAAGCCGACCTGTGAAGCCTACACACATCAATTATGAAGCAAGGCATGAGCCTACTAGCCGACCAATTAAGCCAGTCCACAAGCCGCCTGTGAAGCCTACAAACCTATTAAGCTAGTCCACGTACATAACCTTCTAGCCGACCTATTAAGCTGGTCCACAAGAAGCCTACAAGCCTTAATTATGAAGCAAGGCCTGAGCCAAAACCTGGCATGGCCTATTAATTTACTAGACCAAACAGGTTGGGCCTTCCAGGCTCGGTCCAAATTGTCACCACTAGTCTTGAAACACCGATCTAAAAAAGTGACAAAAGCCACCATTTCCAACCCATTTACATCGAACAACGTTGGGTAGTGGTCCCTAACCTTCGTGAATTGGCTTTACCAAATTACTAGTAACTTGGTAGTTGTTAGATTACTAGATATTAACTTAATTGGTTAGAATTGGAAATTGTTGTGCGATAGGTCATGGGATTGATTCTCACTCATACAAGAATTTGGAAGATTTTAGTTTACATTTGATGTAATCAAAAAATAAACATATAATTATAATTTCAGGTTACATTAATGACTAAAATGAAGGGTTAAAATTGAAACTAACCATATAATTAATTGAGTTTTTATTTTACCCAGTATCTGTAGTTTTATTGTTTTTACCAAACTTTTCATTGATGAGACAATAATATCTTTAATGATTTCTCAATTAAACACACAAGTCTTCTTCAATTAAATACGTTGGTTTTCTTCAATTAAACACACCACATGTTTTCTAAAATTAAACACACCAGTTTTATTTTATTTTATTTTTTAATTAAATCACCACCGGTTTTCATCAATTAAACGTATTATCGTTCTTCTTCAATTAAACACACCCACTGGTTTAATTACTAACGTATAAAATTTGTATGGTTAATTCTTAGTGTGTTTAATTCTCATTGTGTTTAATCTGGTATAGAGATAAATATATCTCTTCGGCGGAAATTTTGGTAAAAACTAAAAACAATAAAAACAAAAAAAACAATATTTCCCAGTAAAAATATAAACCCCTAATTTCTTTTCGATTAAATGTGCTATTTCTTTATAATAAGTGAGTTGAGTTGCCAAGGAAAACAAGATCCGATGAGTGACGTTTCCTTTAACCCTACAATATTAAATTTGATAAATCTCCAGTCACATGAATTGTTGTCCGTGAGACCGTGACCATATAGATGTGTCAGATGATTTCAAAAATGAAAATCGAAAATGTTATTATTTGGTTGCAGAAACGCAGGCTGTTTAGATGGCTTTCTACTAATCATGGATGATTATATTTATAAAGGGTCACGGGCTTATTTAGAATGTTGCATCTTGCCAATTCAAATTAGCATCTCACCTAATTAAAATACCCTGATACTTAAATTTATGGTGTTCATTTTACAAGTATATATACAATCAAAATTGAATTTATGTAATTGAAATGCAAATCAATAGTTTCTAATATCCACTCTGATTATAATCCTAGTAAAAAAATCTAGCATCAAATGATTAATTGATGTTTGTCGGACCTGCTGAAAACAATAATTACATATATATTTTGGATATTTACCTCTATAACTACAAAACATAAACTTATGCAATAAAGTAATTTAAATCCCACGACTAACGTGTATAAAGAAGTGCATATCACTCGAGCTAAGAGCGGCACTTAATGGAACAAATTAAATATACTTAAGTCGTCTAATCCAAAACTTATAGTCAACAGACTACAGATAAATAAATGTTTTATTCTATTTTGCAAATCCAAAATTAAATTTAACCGTTGGGGAAATATACTTTTTACTTGTAACATTTACTAAAAGTGGGGCTATATAATAATAATACATTAATTGTTGGAGCTCAGTTTGTATCGATCGAACTCATTATATAGCTTTTTTGTAGAAAAGGGAAGAAGAGAAAATGCAAAGAAGAAGATCAGTGGAGTGCCTTTTGATGGTGTGTCTGGTTTTGGGGGTTATTGTTGAGGAGTGTAGAGCAGATGCCACCTCTTTCAAGCAATGCTATGGTATTTGCTTCATCACTTGTGTGCTAACAAGTGCAAATACTACTTTTGGTTGTGCAGCTGAGTGCTTGAAAGATTGCATTCTCACTCCTCCCCCTATACACACTCTCATGGACACCAACAACTTCTGCAAGCTTGGTTGTGCCACCTCCTTGTGCACCCACTTTAGCACCAAACATGACCCTGGTATCTCTCTCTCTCTCTCTCTCTCTATATATATATATATATATATATATTGCAAATTTTTTTCTTTTCAATGCTATAATGTTAGAGTTTGTAACATTAAATACTAGAATTACATCTTCCATATGGGTATATTAGATTTTCACCACCCTTCAATGTAATTTCCTTGAGATATATAGATGAGGTTTATAAGGTGAAGTAGTGTGAGAATCTCACATTTCTTGGGTGGAGGTGATTAAATTGTATATGTTATTTAAATAAAAGTGTTATAAGATATGGAATTCCATACGTTTTTCGAACAAGATCTTAGTTTATCATATCAATAATAACGTTAACGCTGCAAAACGGTTTAGTGTCTTGATTTTTGGTTGTTTTTTACATTGATTTTTGGTTGTTTTTGTTCGTCAGCTGCAGAGAAAGTGGAAGGCTGTGTGAACTCCTGCTCAGAGACATGCATCAAGAGTTGAATGATCACCATCCTCCATCCATATTTGTACTAAATAAGTTTGAGTTTGAATTCTGATTTGATTTGTTGCAATTGTTATCAGATAATCGAGTTTGCTAGTGTTTATGTATCTTTGTATGATCAAATACCCATTTGTGTAAAAGCTGATTAGAATTGAAAAAAAAAACAAAAAAAAAAACATAAAGTGACTCAACTTGTGTTAGATTCCATGGCTTCCACTGGTGAGTAGTGAGCAGTGAGTAGCGATGCTTTTCAAAGGGTCACGGGTTACTAAATGACAAATTCAAATCATATGATAACTTCACTGTTCACTAATTGGACAACTAACCTAACTTCACGGGCAATTTAATAATCACTTGGATTATATTAATCAGTAATGCTATTAGTACACCCATTATTTGCCTATTTATACTTCAATTTTTAATTACTTAGTATTCTTTTTTTTTTCTTTTATCAAAATTATTTTAAGGGATATGTAATTTAAGGGAAAAAATCTTCTGAAATGTAAATCTAATTAAATCTCATATTCCTTTTCATAAAAAAAAAACACATTCTTATAATATGTTTCTTGAATTATTATTTTTCTTAACTCAAACCTTGAAATTTGCTTCTTATTATACATACGAAATATTATAGAAGAGTCCGATAATGATATCAAACATATGAAAGAATTGTATGATAATGACATGAAGTATATCTTTTAATGATATAGACGATGATCCGGATGTCGTTCATAAATCTTTAGTCAATAGGGGGCTTAACAAATTATGGTATTTGTGTTGTTCTCCCTTGAGAAGTTTTTCTGATTATTCTGATTGTGACTCTTCTTCATATTTCCAATGCCAAATCAAAGTGAAAAAACTGCTACATCAAGCCAACCCTAATAGCAGCCGATGCAAACACTCAAGCGGACAGCAGAACATCAATAACATATCAAGCACATGACATATGGAGCTTCTTGTTTTCTTTTCTTTTTTACGGTGCGAATGTCTTTTTTTTTTGTGATAGTTTAAATTCCGTTATTAAAACCTACGACGGATATCAATTTTAAAAAAGAAAACTCAAAAACAAATATATATATATATATATATATATATATATATATATATGTATATATAATTCAATGGAGGTAAGAGTATCTCCAATGCAAATATGCATTTAGAGAAAATTGAGTGCCACATAAAATAGATAGTTAAAATTATCTAGCTTTAATATGGAGAAAAAGTTAGTGAATATAGAATTGGGTTTCTAATTCTAGAAACTCTTCTAGAAATGTTGGTTAGGATTTCTAACTTTTTCCACCAATAATATTAAAGCGAAATTAATTTTAAAATTAAAGATGAGAGATAATTGAATAATTGTTTTATTATGATTGGTCATAAAATTGATACATATTTGATTTTATATAATTGCATTGGAGATGTGAACATATATTTATCTAAAAAAAAAAAGTGGGTCTATAATAAATAGAAATGCTAATGTAATACTATTTAGAAACTCAAAAATACATATTTGTATTGGAGATGCTCTAAGAGATAGACATATAGAGAGATTAGAGATGAAGAGTATTAAACTTGAAAAATAAATAAAAGGGTAGTTTTGGAAATAAATCAAAAAATTAAATAAAATTATTTAATTATATTTAATTAAATTAAAATTTTAAGAAATTGACATAAATAAACCAGTAAGGGGTGTGCCAATAGCACTGCTCTATATTAATTGATAATTAATATTATGTTTCTCACTTCTGTTCGCACAAATTCAGTGACTATACTGGAACTGAGAAATTGGCTACTATTTGGTAATTACCAGATTACTAAATTACTACATACTCACAAACTTAGTTGATAATTGAAAATTGTTGTACAATAGGTTATGGGATTGATTCTCACTCATACAAGAATTTGGAAGATTTTAGTTTACATTTGATGTAATAAAAAAAAATAAACGTATAATTATAATTTGAGTTTATATTAATGACTAAAATGAATCCAGAATTGAAGTAATTCAAGGTCATTTAGGTCTTTATAATAATTGAGTTGCAAAGAAAAACAAGTGGTTGAGAAAGAAGATGCTGGCATGTGGGGAAAGTAGGCTTACATTGGACAAAGGCATGCAGATAAACTACAAGGGACAAAGGCATACTTATAAAAGGTGACCCTTTTATTGGGTGGTTGCAGGCATGTACATGTGGCAATCATTGAACTGAAAATGGTGAGATATGTCATATTTTTTATATGTGTATTTCAGTGATGTCACCGTTTTAATAATTTAAGTTTAAAAGACATCAATTATAGTGAACTATCCAAATTACCCTTAAATAATCTATTTTTTAATCTCATTGTGTTTCTATCTACACTTTGAAAACGATAACTCTTCTCTCTCTCCAAAAAACTTGTCTCTCTCCAGATTCTGTAGAAGAGGATAACCTATATTTGTAATCTTCGTTTATATATTTTTATATATTTCTGTGTGATTTAACAATATTTCCATTCGTTATAATTTGTTGTCCAATCTTTGTATGAACATTTTATTTTTCAAAGGATCGAATATTTTATTTTTCAAAATAATGTTTAGTTAAATCGAGCATATTTGTAGCCAAATCGAGCCTTTTTTTTTAATATGATCGAGCTTATTTTTGAAAGAATCGAGAATATTTTTGAAAGAATTGAAATAATCGAACATTTGTCAAAGGATCAAGAAAATTTCAAAGGATCGCGAAAATTTTTCAAAGGATCGAGATTTTTTTCAAATGATCGAATCGATAATATTTTTCAAAGGATCGAGATTTTTTTTCAAAGGATCGAGAATTTTTGTCAAATGATCGAGAATATTTTTCAAATGATCGAAATTTTTTTTGAAAGGATCGAGATTTTTTTCAAAGAATCGAATCGAAAATATTTTTCAAAGAATCGAGATTTTTTTTTAAAGGATCAAGATTTTTTATCAAATGATCGAAAAGATTTTTCAAAGAATCGAGATTTTTTTCAAAGGATCGAGAATATTTTTCAAAATATCGAGAATTTTTGTCAAATGATCGAGAAGATTTTTCAAAGGATCGAGATTTTTTTCAAAGGATCGAGATTTTTTGTCAAATGATCGAGAAGATTTTTCAAAGGATCGAGATTTTTTTCAAAGGATCGAGATTTTTTGTCAAATGATCAAGAAGATTTTTCAAAGGATCGATAATATTTTTTTTAAAGTACTAACCAGAAAAAAAAGCTCCGGGGGCAGTGCCTCCTCGACCCCCGAATGCGTCTGCGTAGCGCCTGAGTTTCAACGAAACTTTCTCTATCTATTTCATAACTTTCACTGTAAAAAAATGAATGAAAGATTCTGATGGAACAACTATTGGGGGTATTTTTATCCGTTCACCATAATTTGTGGCTTTTAAACATAAGTTATTAAAGCAGTGACAGTGTTGAAACGTCACCTCCAAAAAGTGTTATTTATTTTTTAAACCCTATATACTTACCGGAAAAAAATCTCAGATTTTTACATATTTTTGACTTTATAATATTACATAATTTATTTTATAACCTTACAAAATAACCTAGTCATTCTCTCAACAGTGAACATATCACCGTCTAATATTACCATTTTTAAATTTCAAACTAGTATTTAGAATTGTTTCCAAAAATTGTTTTCAGAAAACAATCCAATCAAATGGGTTTTCTTCCTATTATATAGATCAGCAGTAACAGTGCAAAATCTTAAGAAAATGAAAAAAGTTGAGGGCTCGTCCTGTAAGCGTTTTTCGGTTGCTGTTTTTTGAAAATAAAAATGAAAATGAAAATGAAAACGAAAACAGTCTTTTTGGTTTCATTTTCGAATTCTGAAAACGCGTCTGGTAGTAAATATTGAAAGTTGTATTTTAAAAATGAAAACGGAAAAAACGCATCCGGTAGGTTAACCGAAAACTATTAAAAATTGAAATATCAATTTTAGTATTTTATTTAATATTATTACAACTATAAACAAATTGATTAAATAATTAATCAATATAATTTTTGTATTGTAATTTTTAAATTAAACAAAAGTAACACATCAAAAATTAATTCAAAAAAACAAATTAATCAAAACTAAACTCTTAAATTATAAATAAATAATTATAATTTATATATATAATAATATTATAATTATATTATAATATATTATTTTATATATTAAAAATTATTATATTTTTTATATTTGAAATATTATTATATTTTTTATATTATATTTATATAAATATATAATATCTACATATAATAATATATAATATATTATTATATTAATAATAGAATATTATTTCATAATATTTACATAATTATAAAATATTATATATTATAATATATATATTATAATCTAACCACTACCATCTCTCAGAAAGAACCAAAGCCTGGTTTTCCCCACAGACGGCCTTTCCAACGGCCTTAATAGGGTACTTACTGGCCAGATACTGTCAGAGATGGATGGAGATCTCAAAAGCCAAACTAGTCAGTACGGGCCTTTGTTAAACCTGAGTTCATCCTAGCCAACATCATTCTGGTTCCGGATGTGTCCAGGGTGTCCAGCCGATATACTAAACCAGTACAAAATCTGTTCTGATATGCAGGATCCTCATACGAGGCAAGCACAGAGCATACTAGGATCTTAAAGAATCACAGTTTCAGACATAGAACTGTCTGAAGATCAGGAGAAGAGAACTATTTAGAAAGCCATTAAACACAAATATCCAAGCTTTATTGATTTTCTGATAATCCTTTTTTGATCCACTGATCAATAAGAGGTTGACCAATTTCTAAGTCAATATTATATATTAATTTACTAATTATGTAAATATTATAATATATAATATTTTGTATAATATTTATATAAGTAATATATATCAATTATATGATATATAATATATATTAATATATATTAATATATATATTAATTTTCTAATTATGTAAATATTATAATATATATTATAATATTATATATTTTAATATATTTATATTACTATATAATATATATTTTAATATTATATATAAGAGGGGCATTTTGGTAATTTTAAAATTTTGTTCCGTCTTGTCCTAGTCATATCAAACGTATAACAGTACAATTAATAGTTTAAGATTTTTTTTAATATAAAAAAAATGAAAAACAATATGTAAAACAAAAACGAAAAATGAAAAAACAAATATTTGTTGTTTTTCAAATCTTTTACTTTTAACACTGATTTTGTGTTTTTTTTTTAAATAAAATAAAATAAAATAAAAACAGTTAACGAACGCATTTTTAAAATCGTTTTTGAAAAATAAAAATGAAAACGAACTGAAAAACAGCTGCAGGACGGGACCTTAGTAACCCAATTATAATAATAACCACTAAAAATTACTATGCAGTATGAAAATGAAATCTGAAACCACCCAATACTTTCTCACTATTTACTATTTACCACCGTCAGGATTAAGACTCTCATTCAACAGTCCCACAATATCATTTCATCATTACCACCACACGTGATATTTTAAAAAAATAATAATAATAACTTTCTTGCTATTCAGATATCATCACATTCACATCTTACAAATAATCTACTTAGAAGAGCATAATAAGAGGTAAAATTTGAAAGACCAATCATGTACTGCTTACTGCAACATTGCATTTTAATGTATATCCCAGCTAAAGGGTAGCAACTATAGAAGTGTCAAACATGGTGTCTTTGTAGCTGTAAAATTATGCATTTAAAACCAAAGATTTACCCGACCCAGAAATGATTTTTCTTAAGAAAAAAAAAAAGTTGAAATATCCTGCAGACTAGACTGAACAGTGAACAACAACAAAAAGAATCCGACTCCGTTAACTCTCTGCTACATAAGGGCTTAGGAATAACCAAACTCTAAACAAGATTCCTTTTCTCCATGAAAGGGAAAGAACATCTGTGCTGTGCATCTTTCAATCATCTGAAGCCTTGGGGGAATTTTCTGGCGTCTTCAAAACTGTTGCTGTTTTATCTTTATGTGCCAAAACAGCTGCCCGAAACTCGTCCACCACCGAACCGTCCTTGAACTTCAATGCAAATGTAGAAAGGCCTTCTTTTACTTCACTAGCACTATTTATGCAGGCAAAAGTAATGCCTTTCTTTTCCATATTTGTGAGCTTCATGTCTGGATAAAGGCTTGCATTCAAAATCAACCTGTAATTTCCCCTGGTCCTCATGAGAAGCCTGGCTCTTCCTGCAGCACTTGTAGATATATTCACCTTAATTTCTCCCTTACCCCGCTCCTTCCAGCTCTCATCAAGATATTCAAAAAGCACTGAATCGGCTGTGAAAACCACTGTCTCATTCTCTTCACCTGTCTCCACCACAACTTCTTGCATTGATGGGAAACCAGCTCCCTCGCTCTTCGAAATAATAGAAGCCCCAGCTGCTTTAAGGAGGGAAGAATTTCCATTGTTAGAAAGACCAAAACCAAAAGAAGGTTGGTCACTTTTCAGTCCAAAAAGAGAACCAGAGCTAGAACCCAATGCAGACCCCTCCTTTAGAGACCCAAAGGAGAATGTTGTATTAGAAAAACCAGTCCCAGCAAGTCCAGTGAAGGCATTTTGGCTACTTGAAAGTTGTTGGAATGAATTCAGCGAGGAACCATCTGCACTTGAATCTGCATTTTCATGACTGTTATCTTTCTTATCCTCACTTTCAGTCTTATCTACTCCAGCTGCCTTATCACTATCCACCTCATCTTTTGCTGCCTCAATGACAATGGCACTCTTCTCCAAATCCTTTTCACTCTGCTTATCTGCAACGGCTCCAGATGCCGCTTCATCGGTCTTGCTTTCTGATTGCTTACTACTCTTGTCTTCATCCTCATCAGCCTCCTTGCTAACAACTGTTTCAGCAGCTGGCTCATCAACCTTGCTTTCGGACTGCTTATTGTTCTCATTTTCCCCCATTTCAGTTTTTTTGCAGGCATCATTTTTGGAACCTTCTGCATCTTCCTTCTCACTAGAAGCTACAGCTTCAGTTGTAACTTTAACACTAGGTTCAGCTGAAGCTGAAGGGACCAAGCGGATACCAGCAAAAGGATTAGATGTGGGAGTGGATGTGGTTTGAGCACGGCGAACTTTAACAATTCTTCTGCCTGCAAGAACCTCCTCACTAGCCTTCTTAAAAGTTCCAGTTTCAAGTTCAGAAGAATCTTCATCGTCATCAAGACCAGGGTTATCCCGGGAGATCTCCCTTCCAGCAGCCCTCTTCTTTGAAGGAGGAAGGGTATTTTCTGCATCCCCCATTAATAATCAATCAAATGGACTAAAACTTGGAACTTTGTGCCAACAAACTTGGGTGAACTTTGATATCTGCAGATCATCAATAATGATTTTCCCAAAAGCATTAATACCAAGCAAATTAATGATGTGCACTTGAAAATTAATACTTTTCCATATTGTATCTAGATGATGGGAAAGCATGAATGACAAGAAGACATTATTAGTTCCACAAACTATAGTAAAGCCTATGTAAAGGTCAATGTTCTGTAGATCTATGTAAAGACTGATAATTGTAATTAAAAGTGCAGAATGAGTTAAGGTATAAACTTATCCACATGAGTATTTGAGTCTTTATGACCTCACAGACCACTGAAGAATTATTACATCCTACCAAAAACTATGCGTGGATAGTTGAAGTATACACTTAACCATTAGCGCTGTTAGCGTGTGAGTATCCATGCAACACACCCATTTATTATGCCAAGCAGAGTTTTAAAGGATTATTCCTCTGCAAATAGTAATCTTCTATGGATGTAGACGCAAAAAAAAAAATTAATAAAGCTTTTGAAAGTTGACATTTATGAGGCACTCAACTTTAATGAATTCTAGTCAGGATAAGTGAGAAGCTGTGTTTATATATTTCAGAGTTTAAAAAATAGAAAACCAAAATAATTGGCTGAATAACAGCAAATAACATAAACTAAACTCTTATATATATTTTATTATCAACGAAATGTTAAGTTCTATTTCATGCTGATTATTAGAATTAACACTTATAATACCAAAATCCAAACTGTTTTCGCAGAACAAATATATCATACACGGAATAATTCCATGAACTAGAGAACAGTCAACTAAACCAAGGGAGGCACCACAGAAAGATCCAACAACCCACATTAAGCACTATTTTGAATTTTTCAATCATTTATTTCAAGTAATTTAAAAGAAAGAAAAAGGACAAAAAATAGTATAGGTTCTAAAATGCTAAATATATTCTGTAGAATGAAAAAGTCAGTCTCATCACTAGCAATAACTGAACTCCACATAATTGTCCTTTATGACTTTATCTGTATATAATACAGACAATTGACACCTATTTGTAAAGAAAACAAATACAATAAAAGCAAGCAATGAAACTAAATCCATTCATTTTATGTTATACACGGTTAACATTAATATCTGCACCAAAATATTTAAAATTAGATAAATAACCCTTCCTATGATACAGAGCATTTTGTTTTCACTGCCACCAACATCTCATAATTAATGTGACAAGTACTTCTGATCATATGACAGCAATAAAGAGTTTTTGATTAAAAACAATAGTAGAACATCATCAAAATCTCATTAGACTTGGTTAAGAAAAAATCATTTGAATCTAGAGTGTAAACTCTAAAGCACAGTTTCAACATAGAAGTGCAACTATGCAATGAAATAGAGCAAAACACACTCTTATGTAGCCATTTTACAGGGAATTTTTCTTGATCATCTCCAAAATACGTATTTTTGTTTCCAATATTTAAAACCTTGTACCAAGCTTCCATATATTACTAGCTACCCAGCATTTTTCCACAGCACATATTATAACATAAAAAGCGTAAGGAAAAGCATCCCAAAAAAGGAAAATGCCGAGAAAAAAATGAATCTCACCTTTAACAACAAAAGGTAGCCAACTTGCACACAAAGGGTGACGAAAATAAAAGCAAGTAACACATATCCAATAAACCAGAATAAAGAACAATATCGTAAAGCTAATAGGCGAATCAGCTTAAATAAATAAAAAAGGAAAAGAAAAAAAATCCAAATCCCCAGAAATTTCTATCACCAATACAGAAAACAAGAACATCCATCAAATTAATATTCACTCATAAACTAAGTCTAGAGATTTTCTACAAAACTAAGCGAGACACAACAAGACCCTAAAATCGTGGTTAGCCAAACTAGATATAACATAAGACAGACATCTTCTTCACTTTCATTTTCATTTTCATTTGCTTTTATTTTCCGGGCAAACAAACAGAAGCTAAGAGCCAAGATCCTGATAACAAAGAAGAATACGAAAATTGAAGAACCAAACAACAATAACACAGAAATGAAAATTCACAAAAACTTGAAATGGAAAGAAAATGCAATAAAAGAAGAATAAATGCCCGAATAAACAGAAACAAAGGTAAATTGAAATACAGAGAAAGAAAGCAAGGTTGGATTGGGACTTACTTGAAAAGAAAACCAGAACGTAGCAGAACCAAAACCCTAGAAAGAGCGAGACAGAGACGGACAGAGACGAGCAGATCCAATGATAAGAGGGTTTTTATTATTTTTCTTTTATTTAATTATTATAATTAATTTAATATTGATATTTTGGACGGTCTGTGGGCTTTTATTTTATATTGTGGAATGGGGCCTATAAATGCTATTAATGAATTTTGGGTCCAATGCTATTGAGGGGTGACAATTGTTGACAAACCCCGATGACAAATTGTTGGGTTAGGGTCATTGTTGGGTTAATACATAAAACCCGTAAAATATGGATTAAGCAGCATTTAACCTATTGACAGAATTAATTTTGAGGCAGGATTTTTTTGGTGGGAAGACAATAAATTACTCAATACCAACATGAGATTTATGCCCAGTTTGATATTGTTGTGCTGTGGGGAAAAGTGCTTTTAAAATTACTGTTGGGGGAATTGCTGTAGAAAGAATCAGCTGAGTGTTTGGTAAACTAATTTTTAAAAGTGCTGTGAGAACTAAAATCAATTTCAATGTGTTTGATAAACTGGAATAAAAAGTGTAGTGAGTGTGTAAAATTATTAAAGGACATAAACATCTAAATGGTACTAATGTGCTATACTTTACACTTTTCTTATTTATTTGTGTTTAGTGTTAAGTGTTATATAATTATGGTGCTTTATTGAATTAATTAGCCTCATTTTTTATTCTACTTTATTTAATTAATTAACCCAATTTATTTATTTTATTCTACTTTATTTTTTTATTTCATTTTTATTCTACTTTATTGAATTAATTATCCCAATTTTTTAATACATTTGTGGCAACATTTTTTTTGTACATAAATATAAGTCCAAATTTTTTTGTTAAATTTCGTTAAAAGCAAGGACAAAGTTGGAAAGTTAGTAAAATTTCATTTAATGTCACTGTAGCGCGTTTTCTAAAAGCAGAAGCCAAAATCTAAAAGCATGTATTTGTAGCTTCTCAAAAACTCAGTTGGGAGAAGCTAAAAGTGACCAAAATCACCTCCCCGCGATTTTACCAAACACACTGTCTTAGGTTCAGAATCACTTATAACCCCAAAAGTAGCTAGGGAACCAATGTCAAACTGGACATTAACCTTTGATAGAAGGAAATAACTTTTACAAAAACTGACATCGGCCACCCCTACCTTTTCTATTAGTTTTTTAACCGTTGACTATGTTTGACCAACAAATAGTCTTACAGGGAATTACTAAAATGCCATTAACATAATTTAATTTAATAAAAAATATTTGTTTACAACATATGAAGAAAAACTAAAAATATCGTCATGAGAAGAACAAAATAAGAACAAACATTGTCAGCATGGTCACGAAGCATTAACACCCACACCAACAACATTACCAAAACGAAAAGCTACACCCGCATTCAGGGGCAAATCAACAAATTTTGACGTCCTAATGGAGAAAAAAAAATATGCCTCAAATCAATCCAAAAACTCATGTTCATGGTATGTTCATTTGTTGTTTCATAACTTTTAAGTTTCAAACCGATGTTATTTCAATCTCTTACTTGACTAGCGTTTGTTAGAATATAAACTAAACAATTTACTATAGAAACAAAATATCTTATCAAAATCTTTTGAATAAACCAATCATTTCCTATCATGTTTTTCTCTATTTGATTATTTGATAGCACTCTAATATAATATGTACAATAAAATTTTTGTCATTTTCATTCCTAGGAAATTCTAAAATATTTTCTTTAATTGGACTATTGTCTACCAATAAATCTCTTAATTTCATATTCAATTTATTATATAATCATAAATCATATATATATAGAATAACTAAGTTAGAGGTTTCATCATAGCTTGTATTATTAGAAAAAAAAAAAAGGCAAGTTAACATCTAAATTGTCACTTCAATTCTAATATATTTTCTTCTAAATATTTCTCACACACAACTCAATCTTAACTTTATCGAGATGTCTTGTTTCATTATGTTATAACTTCCAAGAAGAATAATTCTATAAATTCTCATTTATTTTTTTATTATGAACAAACCTATCCATTTTTCCCTTTTGATTCAATCAATTCAGTTGTTTTTCTTTTCTTTTAATGTTTCTAAAAACCGTACTCAAATTTTCTTGTAAACATAATTATACAAAAGATAATGAAAGCTAATATATATATTAAAGATAAGCAATTTATAATTAAAAAAATGAAAGATAAAACCCGATTAGAAATATCCAATGAAATTCAAAAGATTCCAATTGAAAATTTTCTTCTTACAATATAATATGTTAATTAATAGATAAACAACAACGATTAATAAACAGTAATCATATTAGAGCATTTACAATGCTATTATGCATTTAGAGAAAATGCTCGGTTCTAATTCGAAGAAGAACATGCTTAAGAGATTTACAAAGAAAATGCCACCTAGTAACCACTCATGACAGCATATTCCCCATTTTTTATGAAGAAAATTAGTGATTGATTAAAATAAAGGGTTAATAGCACCAGTATCCCCTGAATTATACGTAAAATCGTATGTTGCCCCCTGAATTTTTTTTCTGGGCATTAAACCCCTTGAATTTTCATTAATTGGCAAAAACTGATAGAAGGGTGACGGACGTTAGAAAAAAATTACACTTATACACCCCTGATTATATGAATAATTGCATTAAACTGAAAAAATATAATAATATCACAAAAACACCATTTGACTCATTGACTAATTACCACATAATAATAATAATAATAATAATAATAACAATCCGCCATTGATAAATTGACATATTCATTAAACTTATAGGGCTCGTTTGACACTCCGTATTGTACTGTATAGTGTTGGACTATACTGGACTCAATTGTACTAGACTAAACTGGATTGTATTATCATAGTACAATCATTTGTTTGGTAATGTATTGTATTAGATTGTATTAACTAATACAAATTTTTGGTAAATTATATTTTATTTAATAAATATTAATTACTATAAATTAATAAATTTATTTTTTTAAAATAAAAATTATAATTAAATACTCGTTTAATATCTAGGGAGATAACCAGTTGACCATAAAAAATAAAAACCCTCTCTGTACAAAATAAATCCCATATCTCTCAATCTTCAAAATCTCCTTGTCCTTCAAAATCGTTTTCCGATTCCAATTTCAATTTCAATTTCTATTCCTCTTCTACTTCAACCAACAAAAACTTTAACATCACCGGCACCAACAAATCTGCTCTGCCACCTCCTAACGACCCATCGTACACGGCACCTACAAATTTGCTCCGAAATCTGCTCTGCCACCTCCTCTTATTCCACTTTCTGGCTCTCTCTCTCTCTCTTTCTCTCTTCTAAAGTGCGTGTAGAGTCTGTAGACTGAAATGGTTTAGGTATGGATTTGGTGGTGGTTTTGTGTGGATTTGTTGGAGGTTTTGTGTGGATGTTTATGGGTTTGGGTTGAAGATGAAGGGAGAGAAGAAATTATTGATGTTTGGTGTGGATTTGCTTGAACCAGATCCGTAGAGAGAGAGAGAGCGCACAACGAATTAGATGCGAAGAGAGAGAGAAGACGCTGTGGCTTTTGAAATGTGGCGAAGGCTAGGGTTTGGGTATTGGTGTTGGTGGAAGATGATGATGATGATCGATGAGTGTTTGGAAATATTTGTGAAGATAATGTTGATGTTCATTAAAAAAAAAACAATTCGTATAATTATTATTATTATTATTATTATTATTATTATTATTATTATTATTATTATTATTATTATTTGTAATTGAAATTCAATCAATCTATTTAAAAATTTTATTTTTTTATTTGAATTTGTTTTAATAAATATTTCTCGACTTTCCATTTATGAGATGGATGGTTGAGATTTTAAAGATGTTTTTCTTTTAAGATTTATTATTATCATTATTATTATTATTATTTGGTAATTAGTCAATGAGTCAAAGGGTGTTTGTATGATATTATTATATTTTTCAGTTTTAATATAATTATTCATATTATCAGGGTATGTAAGTGTGATTTTCCTCTAAAGTCCGTCACCATAATTAATGAAAGTTCACGGGGTTTAATGTCAAGAAAAAAAAATCATGAGACAACATGTGATTTTACGTATAATTCATGAGGCATTGGTGCTATTAACCATAAAATAAAAATGAGACAGTCTTAACTAATCATAACTCAAACACAGGGAAAATTTCAATCAGACAGATCAAATTCAAAATTCAAAGGTGCATGAGAAATTCACATTCTAGTTGTGCTCTAGAAAAACCTTTGACACCTTGAAGGCTTTTTCCTTCTACAATGGCCAAATTCAAATTCAAAATGAATGAGAATTTCACGTGCTAACTATACTCTAGAAAAACTTTTGACACCTTGAAGGTTTTTTTCTCTGACAACGACCAAAAACACCGTGAAAATCAAATCCTTTATGATATTTGCATAAATGTGTTTCATTACTCCCTTAGCAATAAATTCCCCATTTTTTATGATGAAAAATTATTGATTGTTTAAAATAAAAATGAGACAGTCTTAACTCATCATAACTCAAACAAATGAAGATTTTCAATCAGACAGATTAAATTCAAAACTCAAAAATGGATGGGAATTTCACTCGTTATCTCTACCCTGAAAAAACCTTTGACACCTTGAAGGCTTTTTCTTTTCACAACGGCCAAAAACACCATGAAAATCGTATCCTTTGTGATATTTGCATGAATGTGTTTCATTACACTGTTGAGTTGGATGATCGGATCCAAACAATTCAAGGCGGGTCATCCTTAGACAACAAAAGCATCGGCGATTGATGGAGTTGGATCCAACAACGACCTAAGATGATGACATTCCTGATGACGATGATGGAGCTATATCGGGCAATTTCATTCCTACCACTAGTATCGGTGGAGATCATTAGGCCACTAACGGTGGAGCCAACGTAGGTTGAACTCACTAGGCCACTAACGAGGCCGCCAATGCTGGAGTAGTCGTCTAGTCATCGGTACCCTATCTCAGTGTGGTGTTCTTGAAAATACTCATAGTGTCACTAAAATAATTACTAAAATAAGTACCCTAGAGAGGGTGACTGGGTGACTGGGTTTTAATTAAAAGTAATTACCAATTTTCAATTAATCAGTATCAAATCACCCAAATATAAAAAGCAAGCAATCAACAATATGCAGGCGTGGAAAGCAATAAAAATGTGTTGATTGATTTACGTGAGAAAACCTCTAACTGGACAAAACTCATGGGCTATCGGTCTAGCCACTTACGATTCTCAAATAGATTATTTGAATGAAAGTTTACAACTTATGTTGACCTCTAATCAAACCATCATTGGTCACTAACACATTACATTCTACTTGTGTGCCTTTAATAGTGATTCTAGACCAATTACTTTACACTAATACTCTTAGTTACAAGACTTAACTCAAGAATAGATAAAACAACCTAAGTGAATATATAAAAATATTCTAAATGCAATTAATGCTAGACAAACACCAAATGTTTAATTAGGAAAAAAAATGCAATCAACAACTCTTAATTATCAATGTCTAGATGCAAAACATAAAGACATAGCTAGAGGGGGCAACAATGTCCTAGATGCAAGCTATCGTAAAGAACCAACCTCAATCAACAAACATCGACTCAAACATATTCAAAATAAGCTTAAGAAAAGAGTCGAGCATTTAATTATACAATAAATGTTAAACCTAGGCAAATATGAACAATAATGAAAATAATAAATTCTTAGACCATGTTCAATTCACAAAATTATGTAAACAAAGAAACCCATATTTGGATGATGAATGAAGATGCTAAATAAACGGATTTGAGATTGGTCGAGTAAAAACGGATTCTTGAAGCTCTCTCTCCTAAAATCACTTTTTCTCTCTAAAATCTGATTTATGGTTCTTAAAAACAAAATAGAGAGAAGAGAATATATATATATATATATATATATATATATATATATATATATATATAAGGTCTAACTGAAATTGTATCATTTTGGGAACGTAACTTGATTTCAGGGGCTATGCGTTGTACGCACAGCACATGAACAGTGCACGTACAACACAAGATCTCTAGAAAATAAACAGTCAGGTGAGCACTGTACGAAGGGCGACATAACAGCGACCCAACAACAGTGACTCTTGAGTCAAAAACCGTTGTCCTGGCACCTTTCAAGCGTTGTATGAGGGGCAACATGACATCGACTCAACGGTAGTGACACAACTACCCAATAGCGGTGACACTGGGCAAACAAAAACAATCAGGTGTACGCTATACGAACAATGTATAGACATCGCTCGTACATTGCTGACTTGCTAGAATTGCAAATCACACAATGTGCACTGTACGAAGAACAACGCACCAACAACACTTACACATCGCACCTCACATTAAGAGGGATATATAGGCTAAACACAAAATGGCAAAGAATAAACAAAAACAATAATAGTGAGCATACATGAAGAGAGTTGAACATGAATTTACACCTTTAAGGAACACACAAATTACAAAAGATCTGGAAATGCATGAGTTTTTTTTTTTATGTGTGTGTTTGCAACTAGATCTCTTCAAAGAGTCATGAACAAGTGGTATCTTGACGTTTTTTAGGATGCCATTAAAGCTTGAACATGAACAAAGAGGAATCTAATCTACCCTTACAAACTATACTCCATCGTGGTTTGTCAACGAAATAAACTAATCAAAATATGAGGAACTTACAGTTCTCAGTCTATCTCTATCTTAGTGCTCTATTTTACTATCTCTTATCTTAGTTTTTTAGTAGTAGTAGCATGTTTTCCATTCGATTGATCTCTATGTAATGCTCTATTTTATCATTTCTTATCTCAATATTTTAGTAATATTGTGTTTTCCAGTCGATATATCGGTTTAGTTGAAGTGTCTAATGTCCACTGCAAAACATTCTTCGGCATTTAAACATCTTTCAAGTCAGTAATAGCTTCTTTAGACTAAGACGAATCTGATACGTACTGTGTATTTACCTTCTTACCTATTGTGAGATTAGTATAAGGAGTTTTGATTAAGGTTTATAGAGGAACCTTTGGCCTCCGACACACAGAGTGTTCAAGAATATTGATAATTTCTGACTGCTTTATTCATGACTTCACTTGAATTATAAATAGTCTGTGAGCTCTACAACGATCAATAATGAAATAGGAACCGTTAATATCATTAACCAACAAAAGAGGAGCAAATAGCTCTCAGCTAAACTTATGCAACAACTCTACTTGACTTATTCAACATCTAACAACAGTAAGATGTAACAAATGTGAGGCACATAACAACTCCCATCTCTTAAAAAAAAGGCCTTGTCCTCAAGGCTATGATCAGGAACTTGCTTCTACATTGCGGCAAGATTCTCCCAGGTAGCCTCTGTTGGCGACAATCTTTTCCTATGGATAAGGATTTCATCTTGCATCTTTCATTGACGACTATCAAGAATTGCTTGAGGTGTAGGAAACAGAGTTGCTGCATTTATTTCAACAGCGGGAAGCTCTCATTGAATAGGATGCCTTGAACTGACACTCTTCTTCAATAGGGAAACATGGAATACTGGATGAATCTTTGACTCCTTAGGTAAGTCCAGCAGATATGAACTGCTCCTATTTTCTTCAAAACTTTGAAAGGTCCATAATATTTAGGAGCTAGCTTTACATCCTTCCTCATGGAAACAGATGTCTACAGATACGGTTGGAGTTTAAGGTAAACCCAATCTCCTACCTCAAAAACCCTTTCGGTATGATACTTGTCATAGACTTTCTTCATTCGGGACTGAGACTCTTGAAGCGTTATTCTTAAGTCCTTAAGAACTTGATCAGGAACCCTTAGCTGATTGTCAACTGATTCAACCACAGCAGAACAAGGTACATATGATAGTAAGGTTGGCGGAGGTCTGCCATAGACCACTTCAAAGGGGGTGGTTTTGATGGAGGAGTGCCAACTGGTGTTGTAGCAGTATTCTGTCCATGCTTCCCATTTAATCCAATCTTTTGGTTGTGAACTTGTGAAACACCTTAGATACATCTCCATTGTGCGATTCACCACCTCACTTTGGCCATCGGTTTGAGGATGGTATGCAGAACTATAATTGAATTTAGTGCCATTCAACCTAAATAATTCTGACCAGAACATGCTTGTACAAGTGGAGTCACGATCGCAAACAATTGATCTTTGCATTCCATACAGCTTAAAAATGTTATCAAAGAAAATATTTGCAACACTAACAGCTGTATATGGATGGGATAACAGAATGAAATGTGCATATTTGGACAAACGATCAAAATATCTTTTTGCATTTAGATATTGGTAAACCATCTATAAAATCCATTGAAATGTCCTCCCATACCTGACTTGGAACTGGCAGAGGCTGTAGAAGTCCTGCAGGAGCAATTTGTTCAGCCTTGTGGCGTTGACATATGTCTCATACGGCTATAAATTCCCTGACTTTCCGTCGTATTCCCATCCAATAAAAATTTGCACGTATTCGCTGGAGAGTTTTATGATACCCTTCATAAGTGCTATTATGGAATTGCTCTATAATAGTAGGGATCAATAAAGAATCTGCAGCTAAATAAATTTTCTCTTTAAAGAAAACCACTCCATCTACCAATTTTCATGGCCCAACAACTTCATCATTCTTGATATGGTAAACCAAGTCCTGCAATACAATATTAGATGTGACTTCCTCTCTGATTGGTTAAATCCAATTTGGAATCGGTTGTGAGATAGCTAGAAACTCTCTTGATATGTTTTCCTTCCCTGTGTCATCTTCTCTTCGAGAGAGAGCATCGACCATAATGTTTTTGGGCCCCTTCTTGTATTCAATGACAAAATAAAACCCCATCAACTAATATAACCATCTTTGTTGAGCTGTAGTGGTGATATTTTGAACCGACAAATATTTCAAGCTTTGATGGTCCATTCTTACCACGAATTGTCGACCAAGTAAATAAGGTCGCCACCGTTGTACGGCCAAGACTAAAGCCAGAATTTTTTTTTCGTATGTTGACAACAATAATTTTTTCCCATGCAATGCTTGATTATAAAACGCAATTGGTCAGTCTTGCATTAGAACAGCTCCCACCCCCGATCCGTTAGCATCACATTCTACAATAATTTTTTTTTGAAAAATCGGGCAATGCTAACACCAGAGCTTTAGTCATGGCTGTTTTTAGGTTATGAAATGCAGCTTCTGCAGTAGGTGTCCATTGGAACGAATCTTTCTTCAACATTCTGGTAAGGGGTCCTAAAATTTTTCCAAAATTTTGGATGAACTTTCGGTAGTAGCCTGTTAATCCAAGGAATCCTCTCAATGCCTTACTGGTGGTGGGCTTTGGCCAATTAATCATTGCTGCAATTTTGTCTGGATCCACGGCAACTCCTGCATCAGAAATTATATGGCTAAGATAATGGACTTCTCTCTACCCAAATTGGCACTTTTCCTTCTTGACAAACAGCCGATGAGTTCTCAGTATAGTCAAGGTAACTTCTAAATGGTAAATATGCTCCTTCCAATATCGACCGTATACAAGAATGTCATCGAAAAATACTAAAATGAATTTTCGCAAATATTCTTGGAATACTTCATTCATTAAAGCTTGGAAGGTCGAATGAGCATTAGAGAGACCGAACGGCATCACTAAAAATTCATAATGTCCATGACGCGTGCGGAAGGCTGTTTTCACAGTATCCTCTGGAATTACACGAATTTGATGGTACCCGCTTCGTAAATCCAACTTTGAGAATATTTTCGCACCATTTAACTCTCTAGTAACTCATCAATAACGGGAATTGGAAATCGATCCTTGATTGTAATGCTATTAAGTGCACGGTAGTCCACGCACATCCGCCAAGACCCATCTTGCTTTTTTACCAAAACGACAGGAGAGGAGTAAGGACTATTGCTAGGTCTGATCACTCCATTAGAGAGTATCTCAGCCACTAACCTTTCAATCTCAGTTTTTTGGTAATATGGGTACCGATACAGCTTTACACAGACTGGCCCACTCCTTGGTGCTAAAGGAATTTTGTGATTGTGTATGCGATGAGGCTGTAGACCAGTTGGTTCTTCAAAAATATCTTGGAATTGTTCCAGGAGTTGCTGCAATTGTGGTGGTTGAAATTGTTCTTCTTGTTTAGGCAGCGGGGTGTCCAGCGAAAACAATTGGAACAACTTTCCTTTATTCCCCTTTCGTACCTCTCGAATTAATTGTAAATCCCCACTAGCTGGTCCGCAGGACATGATTCACCTTGTAAAACTTCCTCAACATCTGCCACTTTAAACTTCATTTGCAATTTTGCAAAATCCCACAATATTGGACCAAGTGTACGTAGCCATTGAGTGCCTAATACAATATCATATCCTTCCAAGGCAAGCAAATAGAAATCAACAAAGACAAGAACTCCCTGAAGAATCAATTTGACATTCAAGCACTTACCTTGACTAGATAAACGTTCTCCAGATGCCACAATTACGTCAAACTGTCCCATGTGTACCGGACGTAAGCCCACCTTTTATGCTAGAGCTTCACTGATAAAGTTATGAGTGCTTCCTGAATCAACCAAAACGATGGTGGATATACGCCCAATGCTTCCTCTGATTCTCATTGTTTCTAAAGCACTTGACCCAGAGATAACATGTAAGGAAATTGTTGGCATTTCATTGCAGACTGATTGTTCAGTTTCTTCTAAATCCATGATCAAGTCGCCATCGACTTCGGTTTCACAACATTCAATCAGAAATAACTTCTTACACCGATGACCAGGAACAAAATTTCATTACAATTATAGCACAAACCCTTCGCACGTCACTCTTGCAACTCAGTTAGCGTTAACCGTCGAACCGGAAGATTGGAACCAATAGTTTTACTTTCTTGGGAAGAAAAAAAAAGTTTCTTTTCAATTCTGGCATTATCGCAGGTCGGCGTTGAGATGCATTGCGGGTTTCATATAGTCTAGCTAACCCAATAGCCGAAGATAAGGTCGTCGGGCAGCCAGCTAAGACATTGGCCTTGATGGAATCCTTCAAACCGCTAACGAAACAACTTACTTGACGATTGAGAGGGAGATTTCCTACCTTAGCTAACAATTTCTCACAATGAGTATGATAATCTCGTAAGGAACCAACCTATTGCAACTTGATTAAGTCTCCAAAAAAATCTTGAAATTTAGTCGCACTGAACCGAACATCTAAACCATCATGAAACTCTTGCCATGTCATGACCCCTTTTCTCCCGCTTGAGTGATTGGTACCATAATTGAGCATCTCCTTCCAAGTGAAAGGATACCAAAGCCACTCGATCTTCTTCTGGAGTATGACTGAATTCAAAGAAATGATTCACTCGACAAAACCAGCTCGTTGTATCTTCTTCGCCATTGAACCTCGGAAAATCAAGTTTAACATACATGGGTGCATATTGTGATCCTGATGTTCCAATAGTATTGCCAGTTCACCGACTCGGATTCTGGAGTGGAGCCAAAGAGTTTTCACCTTCCTGATCAGGCTGTAGACTTATGGGTTACAGACTGCTCCTGCTGTTGAATTGCATAGATGGTTCATTTAATTTCTCCATGATTTGTTGTTGACCAACCGTAAGAGAATTGACATCAGCTTCCAGTTTCTCCACTCTGGAATCCATACCCTTACTCTGATACCACTGTGGTATGTACTGTGTATTTGCCTTCTTACCTATTGTGAGATTAGTATAAGGAGTTTTGATTAAGGTTTATAGAGGAACCTTTGGCCTCCAACACAGAGTGTTCAAGAATATTGATAATTTTGACTGCTTTATTCACGACTTCACTTGACTTTTAAATAGTCTGTGAGCTCTACAACGATCAACAATGAAATAGGAACCATTATTATCACTAACCAACAAAATAGGAGCAAATAGCTCTCAGCTAAACTTATGTGACAACTCTACTTGACTTATTCAACAACTAACAGTAGTAAGACATGTAACAAATGTGAGGCACATAACAGAATCTGAAGCAGCGGAGTTGCAGAGTAGCTAAACTGAATGAGATACAAACTTAACTATAAATAGCTCTTTTGAAAACTGATCGCATTTCTATTACAAATGATAAAGAAAAATCTACTGAATAAGATTATAGATTGCTAATCGCAAAATGTAAATATAAATCTATATGTAATTTTGGCTCAATGTTTGGCTATAATGTGAGCTCAAACTCACGCTCCTTTAAAATATGCTAAATAATAATTAATCAAGAGCTCATATTCAATTTATACATTGTTATATGTATATTTTTATCGAAAGTACATGTCACTGACATGGTGGACAGTCCATTAATATTGCCAGGTAGGCATCAGAATAGGCATCCAGAATCACTAAGGAATGGAAACCCGAGTAAGTATGAACATAAGTATTCAGTAAGTCATAACCTGCTCGGGACCCAATAACATCATGTTCTGCTAGGGACCAAATGACGTCATATTCTACTTGGGACAGATATGAGAAACCCGAATAAAGAAATTCAGCACTTGATTTACACGTGGAAAGAACCAAAAGTCATGCTCAAATATGCAAGACATCCATATTACGAAGAATTTCTAGAAGAATAAAATATCAAACAGGAAACATGTTCCAAATCAAGCAACAACTTTACTTCGAAAAGATTACATAATTATAAGGAAATAAGTCCTAAACAGACTATATCACCAGAGTCCCAATCGATCTCCATACAATCTCCAAAAGAGGAAATAGGTTAAAGACGACTCCAACAAGCAACCAATTATAATTACAAATTAATTCTTTCATTACTTGTTGTACAATGATTAGGGTTCTATGCATGAATAAATAGACCCATAATCTCGTTGTTAAAGATATATAGAAAATATACAAAAAATCCATAAGTAGAGAGAAAAAAGAGATCGAGTGATGTAATTCTTTATTTCAATAGTGGATTTTTGCTCGGTTGTTTATTCAACCATCCGTTGACGTTTCTCTGATCACCGGAGTTTTACCACATAAAATCGTGTCTTATTAACTTAGAACTGCATTCTCTTTCTCTTCTCTTTGACAGGTCATAACGAAAATCCAATCTTGTTGACTTTCTCATCCATTAAGAAATTGACGTCAACATACATCTCCAAAATAACCAAGGTATGGCGTTAACAACACACCATTTAATTTCAATTAAGTCATAACTTCAAACAAGAATATTAATTATATGTGCAAATAGTCAAATAAAATGATGGATAAAAGTTCCAAGTACAAGACTTATATCTAAACATAATAGGAGCAATAAATATATGTTGTCAATATGGGCGGCACTTTAGGTCATGACACAAATACGATTATTGCGGGTTTTGGTTGAGTTAAATGATACGTATCAATAATTGTGTCAAACCGTTTAACCCGTATAATAAACGTGCCGTGTTCGTGTTTAGCTAATCTTATCACCGGTTGACACAATTAATAAGGGTAAAAATATAATTTTGCTTTTAAGGTTATTTGTGTAATTATAAGTTATGATATAAATTCAACTGGAAACCTTTAAGCCCCGTCCTGCAGCTGTTTTCCAGTTTGTTTTCGTTTTTATTTTTCAAAAATGATTTCAAAAATGCGTTCGTTAACCGTTTTTCATTTTATTTTCGAAAAACAAAAAACAATGAAAAAACAAAATCAATGTTAAAAGTGAAATATTTGAAAAACACAAAATACTTGTTTTTTGTTTTTTTTTTGTTTTTCACTTTTTTTATATAAAAAAATCATTTTTTTAACTATTAATTGTACTATTATGCGTTTGATATGGTTAGGACGAGACGGGACAAGATCTTCAAATGACCAAAGTACCCCTCTTGTATATATTCCATAATAATTTATTTCTAACTAGAAATAAAAACATTCATGCAATAATATATATATATATATATATATTATAATTATTATATATATATTATAAAATTTTATATAATATTAATATATATAAATATATTAATATATAATATATATTATATATTATATATAATAATATATATAATATTATAATATATAGTAAATAATATTTACATAATATTCTACAATACATATAATATTATGATTATATATATTATTAAATATAATAATATATTATATATTATTGTATATGTATATAATATATATCAAATATTATATATTTATATAGGATATAATGTAATATATTATGTATTATTATATATAAAAATATAATATAATATAATATAAAAAAATATAATAATATTTAATATATATAATATAATTTTTATAATTTTTATATATTTTATATATTATTATAATATGTATATATATATTTATTATAATATATATATATATATTATAATTATTTATTTATAATTTAAGAGTTTAGTTTTGATTAATTCATTTTTTGAGAAATTTTTTTGAATTAATTTTTTATTTGTTACTTTTGTTTAATTTTAAAATTATAATACAAAAATTATTTTGGTTAATTATGTAATCAATTTGTTTATAGTTGTAATAATATTAAACAAAATGTCAAAATTGGTATTTCAATTTTTGATAGTTTTCGGTTAACTTATTAGACGTGTTTTTTCTGTTTTCATTTTCAAAGACGCGTTTTCAGTATATGCTATCAGACGCGTTTTCAGAATTCGAAATTGAAATAAAAAGCATTGTTTTCATTTTCATTTTTATTTTCGAAAAACAACACCTGAAAAATGCTTACAGGACAGACCCTTAATCTCATTATCTTCATTTTCCACTCACTCATCAAAGTCGGTCACACCATCACTCCACTAGTCGCTCATCTCTCTCTCTCTCTCTACGTGTAAGGTCCAGCTATAAAATTTGACTCGATCCCAACCAAGCCTAATTCCAATTCATTTCCAAGCCCAAGCCATAAAAGATTCAAGTATCCAAAGATTTGGTACAAAGTAAGTTGAGATGAGATTATTACTCTGCATGTGCGATCATATCGCCATGTATGTAAGATTACTCTGCACGATCGATCAGATACGACGTGTATGTGAGATTACCCTACACGATCGATCAGATATCGACGTGTGTGTGAGATTATTACTCTGCACGGGTGATCAGATATCACCGTATGTGAAATATGTATTTCCCTCTACTCTGCATGTGCATTGAGATGTTTTGCCACGTACGTGAGATATTTTCCATGGGAGTTAGTTTTGGTCAAGAGTTTTCAGATTATATATATATATTACTGACTATGATCAGTAAAGAAAAGATTTCAGATTATCAGAATATCAAATTTTAAATCAAATATGTTATATTTTTATAAAATACGAAAATGTTTTTATTATATTATATAGTACTTACAAAAAAAAATGTGTTATAAAGAAAAGATTTTTAATTAGTTCTCAGATTGTTTTACAAAACCATTTCAGATTAAATCATGATTAGTTTCATGAAGAGATATAGAATTCAGAAAGAGACAAAAAGAAATGCAGATTTCAGAAAGAGATAAAGAAAGAGTTATAGAATTTAGAAATAGATATAGAAACAGATACCAAATAGTTTTCTACAGACAAGATTAAGTTTAGTTGGTATACTTTTATTAAGCATTAATGTTTTCAGAAAGATATTTATTAATTTTAGAAGCGTAGTGCCATTCACCGGCCGTACGCACTTATTCTTTTATTTTAAACTACTTTTCACAGGTGATCAACAGGTTTGTTTATATTCATAGTATCGTGAAATGGGCCATATATGATGACAGAAATGGTAGTCCATATTTTTTTAGTTAAAACATGTTATGTATGTGTGTATATTTTTGGATATTAATATTTTTTCATAACTACTTTTTGAATATGCAAATATTTAGTAGATGGGTCCAACACAAAGAAAAGAAAAATTTTGATTTTAACTAAATTATATTTTATTATGGTCCATAACCCATAGATTTAAATTTCAAATTGAATTTTTAAGTTACAAGATGAAAAAGTTTTGAAAAAACATAGTGATCATTTAAGATTTAATTAGAAGCCACCTTGAGACTCATATGATTTTATATAAGGTTTTCTAGAAGATTCTAATTTCAATTAAAAAGATAAAATTTTCACAAGATTCCCTCGTACTTAAGATAGGAGTCCGGTCGGGTCTTGTCACTCTACCTTTCTCACTTCACTCTCTCTCACGCCTCACCATTTCCTCTCTCTCTCTTCAACCGGTGCCGTAACTTCTACCTAGTCGTCGTCGCCCCAACTTGCGGCATGTGCCAATGATCAACTCTTCCGGTTCATCATATATACTTTTTAATTGTAATTAAATAGATATAGATCTAAAACTTTTTATTTAGGTTTTCTTTCTTATTTATATAGTTGACTTCTTTTCTTCTTGTTTTGTACAATTGTGCTTAGTTATTAGGTATTAATTTTAATGGACTTGAATCGATGCATTTTTCATTTTTGCATTTTTATCATCTAGATGAATTTTTTATGATTTTTTTAAGGTTTTCTGGAATGGAATATTCAAAGTTAACTAAATTTAATTTTTAATTTATTTTAATTGATTAGCTATTGCATTTGGTTGCCATGTATTGCTTGTCTGATTACTTTATTTCATATATATATATAAAAAAAAAAATTGGTTAGTTATTTAATTTTACTGACCGTATGTTTCATTATCAATATTTTTATCAATAACTTTAATTTTATTATAAAAATATGTTAAATGTGGTAACAAATGTGTGAGACGGGTCATTAATCGTGTCAAATGACACGATATGTCCAAGTAGTATAATAAACATGTTAGACGTGTCACGCTTGTGTTGATTTGATACATGCAACTCTCAGCCATGCATGAATTAGCACCACACCATGCATGTCTCGATTTGACTGAGTCAGAAGATTAGTAGATTAGTTGTAACTAAGGTGCCTTTGGTGCATATCACATATGCGTGTGTTTAACACCTGTCTTCCATGTTTTTCCAGTTCTAGCTTAGTGGTATGTTGATTCCTTTTTTATAGCTTAATGGTTGTAAGTTTATTAACCGTTTAGACTTTATATAGCCAGCAACGCTGCAAATACATGGAAAGATATTACAACCCAATTATTCTACTTTCTTCCTTCTCTTCTCAATATCATTTCTCATGTTACTCTGTTCTTGACAAATTACTTAACAATTTGGTATCAGAGCCTGCGGCCATGGATACCCGCAGCAAAAGCAATGCTGAGTTTCGGACTGAAGTCAACGATATCCTAACACGACACGAGACTAGCTTCGAGATATTACCTCTACCATGCAAAACCTCCTCGTCGAAATCCAAGCTATTAGACGAAACCAACCCAGTCAGAATGCTCAATCCGAGCGAGAAGTTTTCCCGGAATCAGCTGAGACTTTCCACGGCCAAACACCACCACCCACCACAAATACACAACTTGCCACCACAACTTCCCACACCATGCCAGACCGAAATAATACCCAACTCAAACTATTCTTCCTGAAATTTAGTGGCGACGACCCCATGGGATGGATATATAGGGCAGAACAATATTTTGACTTCAAAGGCGTCGCTCCCCAACAGAAAGTTCAGCTGGCTTCTTTCCATCTTAAAGGTGTCGCATTACAATGGCATCGATGACTGTCAAAGTTCAGGGGACCGCTATCATGGAACGAATTTACTATAGCCGTACTACATCGATTTGGTCCAACAGAATACGACGATCCGTCGGAGGCCTTAACTAGGCTTAAACAAGTTTCAACAATGGAAATTTATCAGGAAGCCTTTGAGAAGTTGTCTCAACGGGTAGACGGGTTACCCAAGAACTACTTGGTAGGGTGTTTCATTGCAGGTCTTAAGGATGAAATTTGTCTGGACGTGAAGGTCAAGAGGCCGCGCACTCTGTCTGAAACCATCGGCGTAGCAAGACTCATCGAAGAACGGAACCAATTACAGAAAAAGGCCAATAATCCCTTTCGTTCGCAGATGTCAACAGGCACTCAAAAGGGAATGTTTGAGAAGACAGCTGGGTTGTTAGGTCCTCTTCCAAACTAGAAAAATAATCCTACGAATACATCTGCAACACATGTTCGACTGCTCACAAGTCAGGAAGCCCGAGAGCGCCGCGAGAAGGGATTATGCTTCTACTATGATGAGAAATTCTCTCCGGGACATCGTTGCCAACGCCCACAACTTTTCATGATGGAGGATTCACCACCATCTGAACTTTTTGAAAATGAAGATACTTCTGCTGAACCTGTACTTACTGAGCTATTGCTTGAGATTTCGTTCCCTGCCATGGCAGGGACCGATCATCCACAAACAATTAAAGTCATAGGTAAACTGAAGAACAAGACGGTCACTGTCCTCATAGATGAAGGGAGTACTCACAATTTTATTGATCAATCAGTGGTCACTAGGTTTGGACTATCTGTCCAGCGCGATCTAAAGCTTCAAGTGATGGTTGGAAATCGGGAGAAAATTGATTGTGCAGGTCGTTGTTTGGCACGTACTTTGCTCATACAAGATCACTCGGTTCAGGTCGATTTCTACGTATTGCCTGTAGCAGCATGTCAAGCGGTTTTTGGGGTCCAATGGTTGAAGACTTTAGGACCGGTTGAAATTGACTATCGTAAATTGACCATGTCATTCAATCAGGAAGGAAGAGTCTGTACGTTTCATGGTTTGCGACAACCAACCATGGCAGCCTTGAAGGATAAAGAGTTGTTGCATTTGGATGGAATGAGGTTGTTCCTACAAATAACTCATAGTGACAACACGGTACATATCAGTAAACAACCAGCGGAACTTGATCAACTTTTGACAGAATTTCAACATATTTTCTCCACCTAAACCAGTTTGCCACCCAAACGAATCCACGACCACAAGATACCACTGCTACCAAAACAGGAACCAATCAGTGTTAGACCATACATGTACCCTCACTATCAAAAATTCGAGATCGAGAAAATGGTGAAAGAACTACTCAATTCTGGTCTAATTCAACCCAGCAGCAGTCCATTTTCCTCTTCAGTATTACTAGTCAAAAAGGCTGATGACGGGTGGCGATTTTGTGTGGATTACCGAGCATTGAACGAAATCACTATTAAGGATAAGTACCCCATTCCCGTAATCGATGAGCTACTCGACGAACTACATAGGGCCAAATACTTCTCAAAACTCGACCTCCGTTCAGGGTACCATCAAATACGAGTACAAGAGGCAAACATTCACGATGGACATTATGAATTTATAGTAATGCCGTTTGGGTTGACAAACGCTCCTTCCATCTTCCAAAGTTTAATGAATGACTTATTGCGCCCTTACTTGAGAAAATTCGTTATGGTGTTTTTCAACGACATTCTTGTTTACAACAGAACTTGGATTGACCATCTCACCCACCTACGAACTATTTTGATGATCTTATCTACAATCAATTGTTTACTAAACAATCCAAGTGTCGTTTTGGGGTTATGCATGTCGAGTACTTGGGACATTTAATCTCAATCAAGGGAGTGGAAGTAGATCCAGCCAAGATACAGACAGTCTTTGATTGGCCAGTTCCAACTACAACAAAAGGTCTTCGTGGCTTTCTCGGGTTGGCAGGATATTATAGGAAATTCATCAGAGGTTTTGGACGAATAACTGCACCTTTAACTAAATTATTGTCGAAAGAAAGATTCAATTGGAATCGGGGAGCTAATGATACTTTTTCTCAATTGAAACAAGCTTTAACATCTCCACCAGTTCTTCGGCTACCCGACTTTTTCCAACATTTTGTTGTTGAATGTGATGCTTGCGGAGTAGGAATTTGAGCCATTCTGTCTTAACAAAACCAGCCGGTGGCATTTTTTAGTTAGAGTCTCAAGGGTTCAGCACTCACTCTGTCAACCTACGAGAAAGAGATATTGGCAATAGTGAAAGCAATCCGTAAATGGCGCACGTATCTCTTGGGGAAACCTTTCATTGTTCGCACAAACCAGAAAAGTTTGAAGTATCTTCTGGAGCAACGCATTACGACTCCAACCCAAACGGGTTGGCTACCTAAAATTCTAGGGTACGACTATGTCATTCATTATAAGAAGGGTACCGAGAATCAAGGAGCATATGCACTTTCTCGCTTAGCAAAATTAGAGTTATTTGACATCTCTCTACCTGTTGCAAATTGGTGGACCACTTTACAATGTGAAGTGGCACAAGATCTCTTTTATGAGCAGTTGATGAATTCAAGTCAGGCATATGGTAAATATATCAAATGGGATGGAGTTTGGTTCACACGAGGCCGCATATATCTGAGCCCAACCTCTACTCTAATTCCTGCAATTATGACAGAAAATCACTCAACACCAATTGGTGGTCACTTTAGGTATCACAAGACACTCAGCTGAATTAAAGCAAGTTTTTGTTGGTCTAATATGCGTACTACGATCAAAACATTCATCAAGAATTGTGATACATGTCAGCGTTGCAAATCAGATTGCCTAAAACTAGCCAGACTCCTCCAACCTCTGCCTATACCGGAGAGATTTGGTCGGACATCTCAATAGATTTCATCGAAGCTTTGCCATCATCAAAGGGAAACATTGTTATTTTGGTTGTGGTTGACCGACTTACCAAATATGCCCACTTCCTTCCTTTAAAACATCCATTTACTACTCTCTCTGTAGCAAAAGTTTTTTTGGATCAGGTTGTGCGACTATATGGGATTCCATCCTCAATCGTCAGTGATAGAAATAAAGTATTTCTCAATCAATTTTGGCAGAGTCTTTTTCAATTGCAGGGGACTACTCTTTGTATGAGCTCTAACTATCACCCGCAGTCAGACGGTCAAACAGAGGTCACTAATTGTATCCTTGAGCAATACCTATGATGCTTCTCTAATGAACAACCGACGAAGTGGCTAGATTGGTTGTCATGGGCCGAGTACAGTTATAACACGTCCATGCACTCTTCCACCAAGGTCACCCTTTTTGAAGCAGTATATGGTGTACCACCTCCAAACCTGCTTTTATATATTCCGGGAACCACAAAGGTATAGGCAGTGAATGAGTTGCTTCGCTCTCGAGAGGAAATTTTGAAAGATTTAAAACGTAATTTAGAGATCGCAAGGAATCGAATGAAAGTTCAAGCCGATAAACATCGTCGTGAAGTCTTTTTCTAAGTAGGAGACAATATGTATCTCAAACTACAACCCTACCGTCAAACATCTGTGGCCTTCCGCAGCTCCCTGAAATTGGCACCACGATTTTTCGGTCCATATAAGGTTCTTGCTAAGATGGGATTTGTGTCTTACAAATTGGAATTACAACCAGGTTTACAAATTCATAATGTATTTCAAGTTAGCCTCCTAAAGAAGCATATTGGTTCTGCGACTTCTGCATCTATCAACCTTCCTCCGGTCTCCAGCTCCAGCAGCTCTACGATACTTCCTCAACCTGAGGCCATTCTGGACAGTCGCATTGTACACAAGGGGCGCTATCGATCAAAGTCGAAAATATTGGTTAAATGGACTGGAGCACCTCTTGAAGATGCCACATGGGAAAATTGCAGGCGTTTTTCCAATACTTACCCTAATTTTGTCCTTGAGGACAAGGACATTGTTAGGCGGGTGGAATGATACATGCAACTCTCAGCCATGCATGAATTAGCACCACACCATGCATGTCCCGATTTGACTGAGTCAGAAGATTAGTAGATTAGTTGTAAATAAGGTGCCTTTGGTGCATATCACGTATGCATGTGTTTAGCACTTGTCTTCCATGTTTTTCCAGTTCTAGCTTAGTGGTCTGTTGTTTCCTTTTTTATAGCTTAATGGTTGTAAGTTTATTAACCGTTTAGACTTTATATAGCCAGCAACGCTGCAAATACGAGGAAAGAGATTACAACCCAATTATTCTACTTTCTTCCTTCTCTTCTTAATATCACTTCTTGTGTTACTCTGTTCTTGACAAATTACTTAACATGATTCAAATTTAATTGTGTCGTGTTCGTGTTTAATATGTCTGATCCGTTTAATAATTTGATCGTATTCATATTGAGTACAAATAATCGTGTCATGTTCAGAGTTAACCCAAATAAGACCGATCAACCTGTTTGGTCATACCTAGATCAACAAGTACAAAGTACAAAGAACAAATAAAGACCATATTAGGGAAAAAGGATCTTGGAAGAATTTGAACATATAAAATTGAGTTTGTTAAGCTCAAGACCACTATGACTCAGTTTGACATTGTTGTGCTGTGGAGAGAAGTGCTTTTGAAATTGCTGTGGGGGGATTGCTGTGGGAAGAATCAACTGAGTGTTTGGTAAACTGATTTTCAAAAGTGTTATGAGAACTAAAAACAATTTCAATGTGTTTGGTAAACTGAAATAAAAAGTGTTGTGAGTATGTAAAATTACTAAAAGGATATAAACATCTAAATGGTATTAATGTGCTATACTTTACATTTTTCTTGTTTATTTGTGTTTAGTGTTAAGTGTTATATAATTATGATACTTTATTGAATTAATTAGTCTCATTTTTTTATTCTACTTTATTTAATTAATTAACCATATTTATTTATTTGTTTATTTGTTTATTTTATTCTACTTTATTTTTTATTTCATTTTTATTCTACTTTATTGAATTAATTATCCCAATTTTTTTATACATTTATGGCAACATTTTTTTTTGGTATAGAAATATAAGTCCAATTTTTTTTTTGTTAAATTTCGTTAAAGGCAAGGACAAAGTTGGAAAGTTAGTAAAATTTCATTTAATATCAGTGTAGCGCATTTTCTAAAAGCAGAAGCCAATATCCAAAAGCAGAAGCTAAAATCCAAAAGTATGTATTTGTAGTTTCTCAAAAACTCAGTTGGAAGAAGCTAAAAGTGATTAAAAGTACTTCCCCGAGATTTTACCAAGCACCCTGTCTTAACCTCTTAGGTCCAGAATCACTTTTGGCTCCAAAAGCAGCTGGAGAAGCAATGTCAAACTGGACCTATTTCATTTCTCAGACAAAGATCAACTCCCCTGAAGATGTTAGCCATATATTAACTCCCCTAAAGATGTTTGCCCTATCACTGTGAGATGCCGTTATTTGAGCAAATTCAACTTTAGTAACCCAATGTTCGAGAATAAGTTCCTTAAATCTCATATTTCCTAGGGAATATGTATTATAATATTCATCAAGATTGCAAATCTGTGTATCTTCATCATCAAAAGTTATCTCAAAATTTTGAATTTTTTTTGGTAAATATCATCCCACGAGGTAGAACATTACCACTTGAAGAAGTGATAATTTCCTTCATAGCTTAAAGCGTAATTAAATGAAGATTAATTTTCTCACCACGAACAATCTTGTACAAAATAATAGCATCCATGAAAGTTAAAACATATATATGCCCACATTAAGTAAGATGTTGGAAATGATATATGTCAAAATTCGATTGACAACATTTATTTATTTTTTGCATTTAAATCTTTTAAGGCTTTGAGACGACATATATAATCCTTAATATCTTTTAGACTTTGTATTGTCTTCCGGCAAGGGCAGCCTTGGGGTTGGTCAAGGGTGGGCACCTACCCCAGGCCCCTCATGTCTAGGGGTCTTAAATATATGATGTAAGTTTTTATTATGAGTTAAGTTGAAAAAAAATCTAAAAAAAAACACAAACAATACTAAAAAAAAATTAGTACCAGGCCTCAATTCGTTTTATTATAGTACAATCCAATTTTTTAGTTTCATACTTTCCTTTCACATCTTAATTATATATTCTTAATTTCTTCTCCACCCACCAAAGACCAAAAAAACGGTAACCGAAGATATAAAAGTCATAAATTTTTTAATTTTTAATTATATTTTGGAATGAAGTGGGGATGATTTTGTTAGTATGACGTCTATTTTTTAGATTTCATCCAGGGGCTTCGGAATAGTCAGGACCGACACTATAGACTTCTGGTAATCTTGTTTATCGAGGACAATGATTATAAGTACTAGGAGTTTCATATTAGAGCATGTGTGTGTGTATATATATATATATATGCTATTACCGATATAGTGGGAAGTTTGAGCTTGCATCTTTTCATAAACCACTCGTAAAACGGGTTGAAGTTTGTTAGGTTTGTGTTCTATAATGTTACAATTATATTTCTATTTATGTTAGAAATAGTTATATTTATATTTCAACATTAAGGGTATATTAGTATTTTACATTGTTAGGGGGTGTATTGAATCAAGAGTTCATTGGATTTGTTTGGAATTTGATTTTAGAAATATGGATGTATTAGATTATGATTTTATTAGATTTGTTTGAAATCCATTAAAGTTTTGGGGTATTCAATCCATACTTTAAAGGATTTCAAACAAATCCAAACAAATCTGGATGTATTCAAAATGCCATAGATTTGGATGAATTTGTTTAAGTGATGGATTTTGATGGATCTTACAATATAAAATATAAATAAGAAGGAAATTCACAAATCTTTGCCTCAACCCAAAGATTTTTAAAGATTTCATAATTCACACATCCATCTTTCTCTCTCTTTCATTATCTCTCTCTCAGTTTTACATATCAAAGCTCTCTTAAGAGCTCTCTCTAACCCACTTGGAAAATGTGAACTCTTTTTTTTCAATATGGGGCTTTTGTGATTTATATGTGATAAATCGGGGCTTTTGTGATTTTATTCTTGATCTTCTTGATTGGTGTTTCAATGTAGCAAACTTTGGGGCTTCTGTGATTTCATTTTTTATATTTTTTGTTAGAGTCGATTTGGAAATCCACAATCCATTTAGAGGTGTCCGATATCATCTCTAAGATTTTGGTGGCCATGGTAGTGCCCCTGAAAACGAACTTGAGTTGTTCAACCTTCGTCATTCTTCCTTAAGAAATGCCGTTGAAAGGATATTTCGTATATTTAAAACAATATTTACTATTTTCAAGTCTGTACCTCCATTCCTATATAGGACATAAACAGAGCTAGTGTTAATTGTGCAGGGTGACACAATTTTTTTCGTATGGAATGTTGGTCTGATGAATTTTGTATTGAACCGGATAACGAATCTTCATCACCACCCACTAATTAAGATGAATTTGAACCAATTTTTCAAAAGCAAGAGGAACAACGTGAGATCGGTAACCAATGGAGAGCTAGTATAGCTACGAATATATGGGAAGATGATATGCAAAATGAAAACAATGACAATGAAGTAGAATGAGTAACAACATGTTAAATAATTTCTTTCTGGCTTTTATAATGCACATTATATTAAAAAAATGAAAGTTTTTGGTAAATTTTATTCGGGACAAATCATTACAAATCCATCAAATTTCATATAATTCTGTGTAAAGCGCAACGAATTCCAACTAACTTTATATAGAAATCCAACGAAATCCGACAAACTCCATACAGAAATCCAATGAAATCCAACCATAGCTTTTCTTTTTCTTTTTCATTTGTATGAGATTATTTAACACACGGCGCGTTCCCGAACTTTTTCTCTCTTTAAATATTTGGCTTTTCTCTATGAATTACTTCTCCATTCGAATTAGTATCTTCGTTTACGGGACTATCTAGATCAATGGTATAAAAAGACCCAATATATATTGTAAATAATAATTCCAAATGGAAAACAGAATTTTTAGTGATCAAGTAAGAAATCAGGATCCAAACAATTAAACAAAAACGTTGACTTAGGGAAGTGGCAAAAGATCAAATGGATTATCACGGTCCAATCTGGGTGGCATTCGTGTCCACACACGAGTCATGCATTTGAAGGTTCAAGGTCCATGATTGACATTTGGGGCTGATTTATATATCTCTTCTTCTTCCTCCTCATTTTGTTTTCAGAGCTTTAGAATTGATTTTTAGAGAGAGAAAGATTTCCCTAAGAGAGAGAAGCTCCAAGAGTTGTTCTTTAACTCTCAAAAACCCAAAACCCAAAACCCACCATCTTCATGCATCGTTGAGCATCTTTAGGCTTATTCCGTGAGTTTTTTCCAGTTAGAGGGTTTCTCATGTAAAACAATTCAACGTGTTATTTATTGTTTTTCCGCACTTTGATTTTGTTGATTGTTTTTTGTATTAAGTTGGGTAATTTGATAATTTTGATTAATCAAAAAAGTTGGTAATAATCGTTTAAAATCTATTCCCTCTCCTTCAGGTTAATTAAGACATTTTATTTATTTTCAATAATAATAATAATAATAATAATAATAAATTTTATAAATGATATATATATCATCTATTAACTTCCAATCTCGTTACCATCGTAGTGTGGTGTAATGGTGGTTGGTGCTTCAGCCTCCGAACACTTGTTCAGAGGTAGGGATCCACAAAGTTTAGCATTTCTCATATATTATTATTTTTAAAATTTATTATTATTATTATTATTATTATATTATTATTATTATTATATTATTATTATTATTATTATTATTATTATTATTATTATTATTATTATTATTATTATTATTATTAGGGTTAATAGCATCTATGCCCCTAAACTATTCATGAAATTGCATGTTGCCCTCTAAACTTTTTTTCCGACACTAATACCCCCTGAATTATACGCACTTCTAAACAAGTGTTCGGAGACTGAAGCACCAACCACCATCACACACTACGATGGTGACGAGCTTGGACGTTAATAGATAAAAAAAAAATATCATTTATATAATTTATTATTATTATATATTACTATTATTATTATTATTATTATTACTATTATTATTATTATTATTATTATTATATTGTTATTAATATATATCATCATCATCATCATTATATATTATTATTATTATTTGTTTTTTATAAATAAATTATTAATATTATTAATAATAGTTTTTTTTATTGTGTTAGACATTAGTTAACAAGTCAAAAGGTGTGTGCTATTATTATATTTTTACAGTTTTAATGCAATTATACGTATAATCAGAGTGTGTAAGCGTAATTTTTCCCATAAGTTCATTTCTCTTCCTTTACATGTTGCCAATAAATGAAAGTTCAAGGGTTTAATGACAGGAAAAAAAAATTAATGGGGTAACATGCGATTTCGCGTATAATTTAGATGGGTATTGATGCTATTAACCCTAAAAACAAACACGAAATTATCAAAACACACATCGTAACAAAAGGAGAATGAGAAAGAGAAATCAAAATAAAGAAATTGGTAAGACTTCTAACATGTCTTTCCAATCGTTCATAAAAGCCGTAGAACTTATTTGCTACGAATTTTATTTTTTTTAACCAACATTGCATTAAGGCACTAGTGTTTATAGTATCGTCACATGCTCTTATGCTGTCATTCCAAGCCTTAAAGATACAATTCCGCCACGTTTCAATTTTTTTTATTATTACCAACAATTGTATCAGAACAGACATATAACCACGCCTTTGGCGATAGTCCTATTTCCGATTTGAAGCAAGGGGTTTAGTGCTTTGCTTTTGGTATTTTTTTTAGGCCTTTTTTTTTGATGTTTTGGATAAATTCAAATTTTTAGGTTCATATGGGAGATAAAGAGTATTCAATAGTCTATTGAAGGTGAATCCATGTATGAATTGTTGTTGAATTTTAGAAAGATACATATAACTCATCCATGTCAAATTAGGTGGGAATTAATAGTTAACTGGAGCAAATTGGTTTTGAAATTGTTCAAATGGGATGAATGGATTATTGTCATTGGAAATAAACCGATAGTTTGAGAGTTGTTGAGAATCTTGTACATTAATGAAACACAAAAACTAGTTACTCTATTATCTAGCACATCAAAGACGGTATAAGAAAAATACAAGAATTATAAAAAAATTATCCAAAAGAACCACGGTAAATTACATGTCGGTACACTCACTCCATTTAATTGTTTTTGTAACAATTATTTAGGCAAGTGACTTCTTTTTTCCAAATTATAAAACTCAATTAAGCATTTAACTACAATCCACTTTTCACATTACATTAACAGAAATGCTATAAAATTAAACTATGATACACATACATAGGGTGCGTTTGGTACGCGGGACGGGACGGGACAAGGTGGGACAATTTTCTCTTGTCCCACGTTTGGCGCGTTATTAGCATGGGACGAGACGAGACAAGGTCGGACAAAAACCACAAAATCTTGTCCCACCTCAGACCCTCGGCCAGGCTTGTCCCATGCATGGGACAATCGCCAAAAAGATAATTTTGCCCTCCAAACTTCCAAAAATTACAAAAATACCAACTATAATAAAAAACTGATCATGAAATTAGGTTTTATCTTTACTCTGTCATCTCCTCTCTATCTCTCACACCTACCAGCCGATCCTCTCCTCTGTCTCTCACGCCGATCCATCCTCATCGGAGTCGCTTGAATAAGCGGTCAGCGCCATCAACAGCACACGTTGTCTTTTTTCTTCAAAGTCAGGTACTTAACTTCTCTAATCTCTGTAACAAAATCTCTATTGGAGAAAACTCATAAATGTGTGGATTTTTTTTTTCATTTTCTGGGTTTCACTTTAAGGTCCTTCCATTCCATTCCATTCCATGGCTGCTCCAAAATCACCTTCATCTTTATCTTGAGTTCACGTGGTTTATTAAAAAAAAAATGTACCAGATCTGTTCCAGACTTCCAGTTTTGTTTTTTATTTTGCTCACGTGAAATCACCTATGTTTGTATTGTGTTAATACTAGCTATAGCTATTTTCGAATCGAAGATTGTCCATCTTTTCGGTCGAATCTAGTATTAGATATTTTACCTCTTGAAACTTAGGTGTATCGGTTTTACATACCCCTCTAGGTACTGAATGATGCTAGAACATCTGAATGAGATTTATGATTACAGTTTCCTAGCATTGCTAATTTCATCTGGAGTTTGCCTCACATGTGTATCTACCGTTACTAGGATCCTTTTTCAATGTTGCCATTTACTTTTTTTACCCTGTGGAAGTTAATATTCTGTTTTTGGTGAAAGTATGCAAGTTTTTCTTGTCAATTCCAAAATCATATGATGTTTTAAGAATTATTTTTCTTCAAGGATGCGTTTCATAGGATTTGCTATGGTCATTGATAAAAATATTAATTGTTCAGTTTTGTAATCTTGTGTTTTTTACAAATGTTCTAATGTATATGATTTATGAATTGAATGGTCTTTGATTTGGATGGGATGGATGAGGATACACCAGGTCTACTTGTATCACACCATGTGATATAGATGTTTCACCAATCACATGTGTTCGTTTGCTCAATTATGGTATAGACTTTTTCACCTATGTGATTGTTCATCTAATCACATATCAAAGAAAAGCTTTAATAGGACCGAACCATGATATGTTTCTCTTATATAATTGATTATTCATGTCATATGATATCACTTATGTTAGATTTAGCTATATATTTTATTCTCATCAAGTTGCTTTCCTATATAGGACGTCTCTCCTTTGCATTTTGTCAGGATTGTTATATTGTATCTTGACTTGTTAAGTTATTGAACTGTTACTTGTATTTGAGTAATTCTTGTTTTGATTAAAGAGACTTGTGATTTTCTATTGTGGATTTAATTTTCTGTTTAGACTAAGTGTGCGAAATTGTATTGTGCTTAGATATTAGGTATTTTATTGAATTTAATTAGCTACAACTATTTTTTTTTTAAATTATGGCACTCCTTGCATTCTTGATTTAGCTTTAGCAACATACATGGATTAAATTGACTGAATGTATGCTTGTTTTGTTTAATTTGTGAAATTTGAAGCTATGGATGAATATGACAATCACTTGATTTTACTCATTAAAGTGTGGAGGCTTTACGCATACATTCTAGTGTGTTTTGCTGCAATTCAAGTTTACTTATTTGAATATGAGAGAAGGCGATCTGAAAGGAGAAATTTAGGTAATAGGACATTTTCTAGACTTCAAATTAGGTCCATAGAAATACAACGTATCACACGTGCAAGTGATACTAATTGTATATGGGAGTTGTGAATGGATAGAAATGTCTTTGCAATGTTGTGTGAGTTACTAAAAACTCATGATGGGTTGTTAGATGATGGTAATGTCATCATAGAGGAGCAAGTTGCTAGTTTTGTACACATATTAGCACACCACGTCAAAAATAGAAGTATTCAGGTTAGATTCTATATGTCTGGTGAAACAATTAGTCGTATGTTCATCAAGTTTTGCTAGCTTTGTTGTGTTTGGAAGACTTGCTATTTGTCAAACCAACTCCCGTCCCAGATGTTTGTACGGACTCGAGGTGGAGATGGTTTAAGGTAACGATTGTACCATTACCATTATATACATTACATAATAATTTATATTTTCCATATAAAACATGAGTTGTTTCTTGTTTTTAGGGTTGCCTAGGAGCACTAGATGTAACATGCATAGAAATGATTGTACCCGAGTCCGATAAACCAAGGTATCAAACAAGAAAATGACATATTACAACCAATGTATTAGGTGTATGCACTCGTGATTTAAAGTTTGTATATGTCTTATCTGTTTGGGAGGGCTCAGCTACCGATTCTAGAGTTCTTCGGGATGCAATTAATAGACAAAATGGATTGAAGGTCCCCATATGGTAAGATAGTATTTATTATAGATAGTATTTAAAATTACAACAATTTACTCAACTTATTTGCTCGGTGAAAACTAATACGTGTAGTTATTATAGGTAATTACTATTTGGCCGATGCGGGTTATACCAATGGTCAAGGTTTTCTTACACCATATAGAGGTACTAAGTATCATTTACAAAATGGGAAGACTTTGATCGTGCACCTAGGAATCACGAGGAGTATTTTAATATGAAGCACTCACAAGCTAGGAACATTATTGAGAGGTGTATTGGTCTCTTGAAGAAACGTTGGGCTGTACTACGAAGTCCTTCTTTTTATCCAATTAGATTTCAAAGGCAAATGATCATAGCTTATGCTTTACTGCATAATTTTATTAGGATGTACATGGATGTTGATCCTGAGGAATACACGCCAATCACACTTGATGAGTTGCCAATTAGGGAAGACATACCAAATGAGTTAGAATCTATTAATGTCATTGAAGCAAGTGATGAATGGAGTCAATAGAGAGATGATCTAGCCAAATAGATGTTTGACAGTTGGATGTTAAGGAGAACTTGAGAGATTTATGTTTTCTTTTTCATTATTGTTGAACTTCACAGATTTATGTTTTTTTTTGTTATTGTTAAACTTGAAAGATTTATGATATCAGTTTTATTTCTTTTAATTTAGTATGTTAATCAATTTGATTTTGTGCATAAAACATGAGGTAGGTTAGGTTCTAGCTGTGATTTAAATTTGTTCTTATGCTTGTTTTGTTGTACTAGGAGTTCAAGTTTTTATTTATGCAATACTCAGAATATTTTTACAGTATTAATTGGATTGAATCAACTTTATTAAATGATAGAAAGATGTCTGATAGACGTAACTGGACTCTTGAAGAAGAGGATGTAAAGATTACAATCCTCAAAGGGATTGTTGATGTTGGTGGTAGATGTGATACCGGTAGTTTTAGGTCTGGTACCTATGAGCATGTCGCTTCAAAAATACGTGAAAAAATTATAAGTATTAACATAACGGCAAAACATGTGCAAAACAAAATGAAACGAATGAAAGGTAAATATTCAGCAACCTATGATATGCTCAACACGAGTGGGTTTGGTTGGGATGACACTCACAAACGTGTTATTGTCGACAGTCCTGAAATCCTAGATGTATACGTAAATGTTAGTGGTTATATTAATTCTCTTTACATATTTAATCAATTAATAGTTTTATTGTTATAATAATAATAATAATAATAATTTTATTGTTCTAACAAATATTTGTTTGTTGTGATAGAAACATCCCAACAAGAATTATACGGCTAATAGACCATTTCCACACTATGAACGACTAGTAATAGTGTTTGGGAAAGATCGAGCAACATGCAGTATGGCTGAATCCGCAACAGATGCTTTGGATCACATAGGATTGGAACATGAAGAGTCGGACACGGCTGGTTTCACTCAACCTTTGTCAACTCCGTCAAATGTTGCCTCTGCTTCCTCTGATCAAAATACAGAAGAAACGTCAAAGGGGAAGAGAAAGAGGAATGTCGGTTCAACAGTAGCAGACATCACTAAGGTCTTTGAAAAAAGTATGGAAAAGGCATCCACAGATATTGCAAAGTTGACTGAGGCTATTAAGGGAGGGGATGCAATGACCCATTTATGTGTTGAGCTTGAGGGTATGGGTCTTAATCGTATGCAAGTGATACGAGTTGCTATGTATTTTGGAAATAAACCAAACCAGTTGCGCATTTGGAATGGCTTGAATGACTCTTACAAGGCAGATTTCGTGAAGGAAAATTCTAGAGGAGTGAACATGTTTGAAACTTATATTTTGTTGGAATTGTGATTATATTTGAAACTTATATTTTGGATGATTGGTGAACATATTTGTGTCATGGATTTTGTTATTAGGTTTGTGAACAATTATTTACATGAACTTTTTTGTTGAATCATATTACTAAATATTATTAATAATTTATTATTATGCAAACAGAAAAGATGTGTAGTTGAATAATTAAAACTTGAAATTGTAGGTCGTGAGTATGTTTTATATGTAATTACTAATTACATGTATCTAAAATATATTTTTCTTTTCCATTATTCACAATTACGAGCATGCAAAATTTAATAATGACTTTTTTTTTTTTTTAGGGAATGACCATAATATTATTAGTTGATATTATTATTAAAAAAATTGAGGGAATGACCATTATATTATTATTATTATTTAAAAAAATAACTAACATGTATTCTAAAAAATTATTAATTAAATTATTTTTCAATTACAATACTATTATTTTTGTTAAATATGATATATAAAAATATTTATTTAATTAAAAAAAATACTGTCTTATCCTGTCCCATATGTCACTATTATGTGGTAATAAACATTGGACAGGACAGGACAAGAAGGGCACTCTGGTCATTTGAATCTCTTGTTCCGTTCTGTCCCAGCTATACCAAACACATAACAGTACAGTGAACAGTTCTATCCCACACCTACCAAACACAATATAGAACAGTCTGTCCTGTCCCGTCCCGTCCCGTCCCGTCCCATCTTGTCCTGTCCCATGTCCGTGCAAAACGCACCCACAGTGTCATAAGCAAATGTGAGGGTATTTCATTGCAATTTATTCTATTTTTTCTTCTTCTGTCGGCCTAGTGTCCATACCGGCCGACCTCTATAGGGTTCTGTTGGGAGTATATATCTAGGCCTAAGTTTTTTTTTTATGAAGACAATCCTAAAACTTGCTATAATTACATATTTATCTAAAATTTTATTCTGAAATGATTCAAAATGTTCGACAACTATAAATCTATGCAGCTTCAAAAATATTATAATAATAAGTCAACTTCACTTGCTAAAAAAAAAAATCAATGTCACCACTCGGGATGGGCGTTGATTGGATTGGTTTGTTTTTCCATAGAACCGATAAAGTTCGGTTTAAAAAAAAAATGAACCGATCCAATCAAATTAACATTTACCAACCAATCAAAAACCAACCGAATTGGAATGGTTTGTTTTGGGCCTAATTGGCCAAATTTATGAATTTTTATTTTTACTCATTTTTTTTCTTCATATTTTGGACATATTGGGCCTAATTTGACTTGCTACAAAACACACTAAAATATGCTATTGTTTTAAAATAAAATAAACATGGGTTTTTCATATTTTGAGCCAATTGGGTAAAATATGACTAAATTACAACGTAAAATTAAACATATTAAAACAGTAAAAAAAATTGTTTCGATAAGCAGCTCGGAGATAAAACAGGCAGCTGAAATGAACAGGAATAAGGGTGGTCAATGGTCAATTCTCATCGAAGCAACCTAACAAATTCAAAATCAGAATTAATATAACAAACAAACAAATTTAAAATGACATGAACATGACAGAAACCATGTATATTATTTATATAAAAAATTAAAATAGATAAAAAAATCAGAATATATTATTGAAATTTACAACCACTGCCCCATATTATTATACATAGAACTCTATCATGGTGATCAGAATCTTTGAGATATATATGTATTTTTTTACCTACTAGAAACAAAAATTAAAAAGAGATAGAGTTGATTAGCCATTCAGGTTGATTTTTATGTTAATATTTAGTTCTGTAGCATTACTAATGATATAATGTTCTTAACTTGATACACCTATCGGACTAAAAAAAATTGTAAATACAACAATGATCAAATTATTGTCAGATTTTTGCAACCATAAACATAACTGACTGCATTTGTTAACGGTAGCACCATCATTAAATGCACAAACCAAACCAAATCCATATATGTAAAAATTGCTCTTCCAAACCCAGATATTTGGTTTTTCTATCAAATTTATCTCTCAAAATAACCTAAAATAAGGAAAATAATATCTGGTAACAAAAGGGGAACACAAATAAATCAACAAATGGTAAGAATTGATATAAAACGATAATTAACATTGTAGATATGAAATAAAATATTAAAATAAATCGATAAATAGTTAAAAAGAAAAGAAAATTAAAACATGAGAGATTTGAGAGAAAATTAAAACATGAGAGATTTGAAAGAAAATATAGAACAAAAAGAAATTAGTAAACAGTAGATCTGAAATTGAAGAGCGGCTAACATTCAAAGTTTGACGTACCTAGAAGATTATTATTGTTGTTGAATCTAGAAGAAGACGTACCTAGAAGGAAAATGTGAAGAGAAGAGTTGGGCCTATGGAATCATTGGAGAATTGATGGAGAAAAAACAGTAAGAGAGCAGCGGACGAGCAAAAGAACGACGACCAGTGGACAAAAGATCGATAGAGAGCTGAGAGAATTTTAAGGGTTTGTGTGTTGGAATGTGTAAAAGGGCCGCTGAATGCCTAAAATTTTAGGTTTTTATATATATATATACATCGGTTTTCGGTTTGGTTTTTGGTTCTTGATAGTTAACCAAAAACTGAACCGGATATATTCGGTTCTATAAAAAAAGAACCGAACTAAACCGGTTAACCTATGATAGTCGAAAAAACTGATTGGATCGGTTCGGTTCATCATCTCGGTTTGATTCAATGGTTTTTTACCCACCCCTAGTCACCATCCGTGGAGTATCTCTTTCAGCTAGTGTAGATCACGTGCATGAATAATGAATTGAATAAGATTGCCAATCTCCGACTTTTGAGATTTTGATGTTTTCCATCAATAACGATCTCTTCCGATACAAGAGAGATATATTTTTTTCTTTTCAATTTTCTAAATAATTTTTTATTTGTTAACTAATTAAATTTCAATTATTTTTATATGTTAATAAATATTCATTTCTAATTTTTTTAATTATGATATAAGTGAAAAACTCAAGGGCTGTCAATGTAATTTGACATCAATACCAAAACATCTGGACGGCCCGATTGCCAGCACGGCTGGCGCGTCACTGGCAATCCAAACTCGTAACACGTTGTTCGCACATGACAAATTGACTAGTGAGTGAGAGCGTTTAAGAGACTCGCGCTACAAATCAATCCTTTGCAGTTTCAGATCCACCAGCTGCAGGGTCGTCCGGTATTTAGCATAGGACGTCACGCACCAGATTTCCACCCAAGCAGTGGCACTCTCGTAATTCTCTTCCCGTAACTACAAAGCATCATCTCTCTCTTTCTCTCACTCGCTCTTCATATTTACAGAGACCAAGCGCTCTCTCTCTCTCTATCTCTTTTTCTCTATTGCACAACCAATACCGCCTTGTCTCTCCCTCTCTATATCTGGATCTGTATTTAAAACTTAATCGACGCTAATTTGATCTCGATTCAAAATGGTGAGTTTCTCGATCTATTCGATTGTTATATAAACATTAGATCTGATCAATATTTACTTTGGTCTCATTTCGATTTAAAATTATGCGAATTGTAGCAACTAGTAGAACAATTGAACACGTCGGTTAATGTTAGTGTTAGTTTGGCAACCAAACTCGGTGTTTAGGAATTTGAATTGAGTTGAGATCTGGTGTTGGATTGGATCTGTTTGATTTGTGCCCGTGTTTGGTTGTCGAGAAAACGGTGGAAGAATGAGAGAAAGTTTTGAAAACGTGGCCGCCGGTTATAGTTTTCATTGGTTCAATGTTTCTTTTAAGCAATTCAATTGAAGCTTCTAGTGGCATGGATTAGTTAGAGATCTGGTTATTAGTTTGGCACTAATGAGATTTTATTTACTTTTTTTGGTGTTAACAGCCTCTCAGACTTGAAATCAAGGTATGGTTGTTCATTTATATCGATTGATCGCTTTTTTTATTTTTAATTAGTAGTTAATTTTGTGAGTAATTATGTTAAAAATGATAATAAAATCAGAGAAAACTTGCTCAAAGATCGGAGAGAGTAAAATCAGTGGATCTGCATCCAACTGAACCATGGTAACTATGAACTTCTTTTATTTAATTTCGGCGTTGTTTGAGATATTTGGCATATTGTTTTATAATTTCTGGTTAGTTAGTAGCTTTAGCTCTAAATTGTGTAATTTATATAATGCAAATTGTTGCAATTTCATAAAAAGTTACTGAAATATGATTTACTATGTTTGTTGTTTCAGGATTCTAGCAAGTTTGTATTCAGGAACTGTGTGCATCTGGAATTACCAGTCACAGGTATGTGGATGTTTTTGATTTTCTCCAATTGACTGCTATTAGCATTGTAATGGTATCTAGAATATGTCAAATTATGAAAAAACAGGGTAAATGTCTATAATTTTGGGTAAAGATGATCAGTATAGCTGTTTCTAAGTTGAATTATGGGCATCTCTATGTTCTTCGGTTGCTTCAGAATTTGTAGGTACTCTTCTATTATTCATTCTCAACAATAGGAGGCTGTGGTGTTGTAGTTGGGGGTTTCTATTGTCTTTTGTTTTCCTTGTGGTCTGGCTAGGAGGCAGTGGTCTTGGAGGATCCATTAATATTCTTTTTGTATCAGCTGGTTTTTGGTGGCTGGTCTCCCATAGGTTTTCTTCTTTTCTGCTATAGCAGACCGCTTGTTCACAATCTTCTACTTATTTCTTTTTTTCTCCAACAATGCAAGGACATTTTTTTTCTTAATTTTTTTAACATAGTTGTTGCACAAATGAATTAAATTCTGAGCTATGAAACAAGAAACAATTGTATACTGATCTCTAGTGAGCGAGGCATAATTAATGTTATATAAGTTGCAAAACCTTGTGCTCATTTATGGGTTTTGGGCCTTTTGAATATGATTGTTCTATTTGGTTGAAATAATGATGAATTGGGGAACCTGTTACTCACAATGTTGGCATGGTTTTGCAGTTTTATTGTTTTATCTATTTTTTTGGGTAGTTGTGCTTGCTTAGTAATTGTAAACGAAGACACTGTTTTGGCTCAACGGTTTTACAGAAAACCTTTTAGTAAGAAAATTATGTAAAGAAGCATGCTGTTTTCTTGTGCTTTGCCGTTCCCAATAAATTCCCCAAGCATGTAATTAACATGCAAAGAACCCGTTATGTTGGTCGTGTTTTCACAATGTGAACTAACATATGCTGTTGATTTCAATTTCTTATTAAAGTTAAGGTGATCTGGCCAGAGATATTGTCTAATTTTTTTTTTCAGTGTTGGTTTATATGAAATATTTGCTGTTTTGAACCTTAGGTTATTTTGTTTGGGTGTGAAATTTTGTTTCAGTTATTTCTTTTTTGTAGTAAATACTATTCAGCTGTAATGAAGTGTTCAAGTGTTCAACCGTGATAGTTTCCTGATACTTGATGATTACCCCTCCTGAGATAATTAGTCGGTTCATGTGTTTTAAGTTGTTGACGACTAAAATACTATTACTTATTTTTTTTTTCTATATGAATTTGTATTTGACTTACCATGAACTTTTGTGGATTGTTTTTTTAACAAGCTCTATTTCTCTTAGTATCTACTGCTAATTTAATTCTTGTTACTTCTCCAGACTATGGCTAAGTCTTTTGAGGTCACTGAGTTACCAGGTATGTTTTATATATTCCTACATTTTCAGTTGGCATTTTCCTCTGCTTGATGAGGTCACACTGCATATATGTGGTGTTCTCTGTTTTTTCCTCCTGAATGAGATTGCTTCTGTGCTCTAATGTCTAAAGCTTGTTCATGCAGTTAGGTCAGCGAAGTTTGTAGCACGCAAGCAATGGGTAGTTGCTGGAGCTGATGACATGTTTATTCGTGTATACAATTACAATACAATGGACAAAGTTAAAGTATTCGAGGCACATACAGATTACATTAGATGTGTGGCTGTTCATCCTACTCTTCCATATGTGCTGTCATCATCTGATGATATGCTCATAAAGCTTTGGGACTGGGAAAAAGGTTGGATGTGTACCCAGATATTTGAGGGACATTCCCACTATGTAATGCAAGTTACTTTTAATCCAAAAGACACCAACACTTTTGCCAGTGCATCTCTTGATCGCACGATAAAGGTATAGAGGATTTTCTTTTGATAATGTGTTGATTCAATTATTTGATCCATTTGCTGTAATAATGCTGATTATGCACTGTTTATTTGTTCCTCAGATTTGGAACCTTGGTTCACCCGACCCAAATTTTACATTGGATGCGCATCAGAAAGGAGTAAATTGTGTTGATTACTTTACTGGTGGTGATAAACCTTATCTGATCACTGGTTCAGATGATCACACTGCTAAGGTTCAGCTTCTTTTTTCTCTTTCACTCTCTTTTCCTTTCTGTCTGATTGCTCAGTGCTCACATATGGATATATTATATAATAAATCTATTATATGCAGGTGTGGGACTATCAAACCAAAAGCTGTGTTCAGACGCTTGAAGGCCACACACACAATGTGTCTGCAGTATGTTTTCATCCCGAGCTTCCTATTATAATCACAGGTTCTGAGGATGGGACAGTTCGTATTTGGCATTCAACTACTTATAGGTAACCTTTGAGCTATCCTGTCTTACTTCGAAGGTGTAAACATTTGTGGGTTCTTTTTGGTCCTGTCATCTTAGTGTTTTCTTTAAATGGGAATTAAATATCCAAATTCAATTGCAAGATATGGTGTCCTCTTACTCTTCTGATGTTTTTGCAACTTGAAATTTTGTAAATTCACTGATTATTTGGTTTTTGTATGCCTTTTGTGTGTTTCTTGGATTGAAAGCTCCATGTTAAATTTTATGATATAGTTTTAGGTGAAGTATGGTCAAGCTTGTTTCTCTTGTATTTCTCTCTCTTAAGAACTTGTTTTTATCATTTTTGGTATTCTGTGTAGATATCCTTATCGGTATAGCCTAAGCATAGAGTTATCTCTACGGCATATCTCATTTTAATTATATGTCAGCTTGAGGGCTGTAATCAGCGTGAGATTTTGGTAGAAGATAAGATGAACTACAGGAAAAAAAGAACGTGATAAGGCATTCTATAAAACTAATAATATTTGATTGAGTTCTGCTAAATTCATTTAAACAAATTTTTTTTTTGTTTGACTTTCAGGCTTGAGAACACATTGAATTATGGTCTTGAAAGGGTTTGGGCTATTGGATACATGAAAAGTTCACGCAGGTGAGTGCCTTCATGATTTTTGTTATGAATAAATTGTAGAGATGTTTATCTGCTTATGTTTGAGTCCTCAGAGATTTTGCACCTAGACATTTTAAAACATGTTTTGGTGGTTCAAAAATCATTAGTGTTATACTGTCATCATCCTACTTGTCTTTTCTGCATTTTGATTTTTTTATTTATTCTGTTAATGTTCAAAATTTGTGGTTGACTCTGACATAGTTGCAGAGGTTTCGAAAATCGCAATCTTTCTGCTGAAGTTGTTGAATGTCTGTTGAAAGCATACCTAACATATAGTTAATACCTTTTCTGATGCGCTAAAGTTAGTGTTACTAACTTACTATTAATTTTTGTTGCACAGGATTGTGATAGGTTATGATGAAGGAACTATCATGGTCAAAATTGGTCGAGAAGAACCTGTAGCTAGTATGGATAATAGTGGAAAGATCATATGGGCAAAGCATAATGAAATTCAAACTGTGAACATCAAGAGTGTGGGAGCAGACTATGAGGTTTGGGCTTAGACCGACTGTTTCCTTTCCTGCATGACGTGATCTCACTTGAGGTGATAAGTTATTAGTTTTGGTTGCTTCTTAGGTTACCGATGGAGAAAGGTTGCCTTTGGCTGTCAAGGAGTTGGGAACCTGTGATCTTTACCCACAGGTGAGTTGTTATTTTAATCTGTGATGTTTTATGTCTTGAAGTCATTGTTTCTACTCTGTTGCTCACTCTGCGTATTTCATGTAATTAGTATAAATTCTCTGATTGTGCATGCATAATGTATTTCTACAAGACTGTCAGCATTGGCTATTAATCAGTAATATAGCCTACCAATTCTACTACGACTACTACTATTGTTGTTGTTATTGTTATTTTTATGGGGCTACCCGTGTTTTCTTGACAAGAGATGACTTTGTGCGATCTGCTGGATTAAAAATTTTATTATTTTTGAAGCTAAAATTCTCAGTTTTGCTTGTTCTAATGAACTTCCTTTTTGCTGAATTATTACCATATACATTTAGTAGTAAATTTCTGAAAATTCCTCTGATGCACAATCAAAAGTAACTGCTGCTATAGGAAACAATTTTTGCATGCACTATCAAATCATATCAATGTAAAGGAAATACTGTGTGGAAAGTGTTCTATTTCGTAATCTTGTGTGCACGTATGATGTGTGTTTTCTGTTTATTATTCCTTACATTCATTTTGTTTATCCAGAGCTTAAAGCACAATCCCAATGGAAGGTTTGTTGTTGTCTGTGGAGATGGGGAGTACATTATTTATACAGCTTTAGCATGGAGAAACAGGTCCTTTGGTTCAGCATTGGAATTTGTTTGGTCATCTGATGGAGAATATGCTGTTAGAGAAAGTTCATCAAAGATCAAGATTTTCAGTAAAACTTTTCAGGTTTGTTTTTTCCTATGAAAATGTAGTTTGTTATTTTTTAATAAATAATTTAATGTTGAGAGAATGGAAGTATCTCTGTTTCTTTTTGGTCGGGTAGCTGAATTTTGTGTTTATTTAAGAAAAAGCAGAAGAGTTTGCCGGCATGGCTAGATTCTGAGTTATTTGTTTGTCTTTCGGAGGAGATAACATAATGTCTAAATAATTCTAGTTGATTTTCTGTTTGGACTATATTACGAAGTTTAAGGGATAACACATTTCAGGAAAAAAGGAGTGTCCGACCAACCTTTTCAGCTGAGCATATTTTTGGAGGAACTCTATTGGCAATGTGCTCAAATGATTTTATTTGCTTTTATGATTGGGCTGAGTGCAGATTAATCCGACGAATTGATGTTACTGTGAAAGTAAGCATTCATGTTCCTACAATAGACCAATATATTATTATTATTATTATTATTATTATTATTATTATTATTTTAATTATTTGCAGCCTCACTGCTTGCAGTATATAATCACTTATTCTTTTTTAAACATGTCAGAATCTTTATTGGGCTGATAGCGGTGACTTAGTGGCAATTGCTAGTGATACATCATTCTACATCCTGAAGTACAATGTAAGGATTTATATTAACACAATAATGTTTTGAATTTGTAAATTTTTCTGTCACTTGATTCATCTTATGATTTTGAATAGGTAGTTTAGTATGTTAACTTTTTGTGATATTTACGTTGCAGCGGGATGTCGTATCATCTTATATGGATAGTGGAAGACCAGTGGATGAACAAGGTGTTGAGGATGCCTTTGAGCTTCTCCATGAAACCAATGAACGTGTCAGGACTGGTATATGGGTTGGGGATTGTTTCATTTACAATAACTCTTCCTGGAGACTAAATTACTGTGTTGGCGGTGAGGTATGGTTGATTTGTCTTTCTTGGTTTGATAATAATTTATATGATAAGATATCATCCATTCGTAGGATTATCATCATGCTATCTTGATAACTAATTTTATTATTTTAGGTGACCACAATGTTTCATTTGGATCGCCCTATGTACTTGTTGGGTTATCTTGCTAACCAAAGTCGGGTGTACTTAATAGACAAGGAGTTCAAGTAAGTGGAGGTTTTTATTTTATTTTTGTTTATGGTATCTATTTAGGAAATATGGTACCTGTTTTCTTTAATTTAAGTTTTTAATCATATGTATTTCGTCATGCAGTGTTATGGGATACACATTGCTTCTCAGCTTGATTGAGTACAAAACCCTTGTGATGCGTGGAGATTTGGATAGGGCCAATGAAATTTTGCCTTCAATCCCTAAAGAACAATATAACAGGTACTAATGATCTTCTCCTCTGTAAGTTACAGCAAACATATAAAGATTTTTGTTGCAATACTTTTTTCCTTTTACATTTCTGTTCATTTTCTTCATTTCCACTGTGTTTAGCTTAAATGTTTAGATGCTTCTTGCTTTTGGTCCAATGATGTCTGTTTCTTTCCTTGCTGAAATTGAGAAATGCTATTATATGTTCTTATGATTGTTTTCAGAACTTGGTAATTAATAATGCTACACCTTTCTGTCTTGATAAGTTTTTCTGGCTGGTGTAAGTATATATAAGGAAATATATATGTACGGTATATTTGAACATTTTGAAGCAATAAATTTGTATATCGGTCGGTGGATTTTATAATTTTTACTTGTATTGTTATGATTATGTTGTCTTGCTATGAAAATTGTATTTGGATTTTTACAATGTTTAATCTCTTGTTACTTGGGACAAAGATAAAAATCTATTGCCCTGCGCACCTTTTATGTTCTAATGAATAATTTGCTTTCATTATTAGTGTGGCTCGGTTCCTGGAGTCACGAGGTATGATAGAGGAAGCTCTGGAAGTGGCTACTGACCCTGATTATAGATTTGAGCTAGCCATACAGCTTGGAAGATTGGAGGCCGCACAGGTAAGTCCAGACACTGTGTTGGAGGCTTTCAACTTGAGAGATTTTGTTACTTGCATTCAAGCTTCATCTTTTTTTTTTTCCTTTGTTTGAATTCCTTTCAAACTGTTATTTGCACTGTGTCTCAGTTTTGGTATACACTGAGCTGTTTTCCAATTTTCTGCAGGAAATTGCTAAAGAAGTGCACAGTGAGTCTAAATGGAAGCAATTGGGGGAATTAGCTATGTCCACTGGAAAGGTGTTGTGTAATTTTTGTTAGGCTTTCTATTTTCTGATGGAGACTTCTTCATTATTTAAGTTACACAATTTTGTATGCTGAATTCTGTTTTTTCAAAATTTTCCTCGTTTTTTATGTATCAGATCTCTGTTGAACTGTTCTCTTAATTGTGAATTATGGTAATGCAGTTAGAAATGGCCGAGGAATGCATGAAATATGCAATGGACTTGAGTGGTTTATTATTGCTTTACTCTTCTTTGGGAGATGCTGAAGGGATATCAAAACTTTCTTCCCTTGCCAAAGAGCAAGGGAAGAACAATGTTGCTTTCCTTTGTTTATTTATGTTGGGTAAATTGGAAGACTGCCTCCAGCTGTTAGTAGAAAGGTAATTTCATTGTGAATGCTTGAAAGTGATGGCAAAACTTCATTCAGTTATAAGTTGTAGATGTATTGAAGTGTTCATTTTGCAGCAATCGGATTCCTGAGGCTGCTTTGATGGCACGATCATATCTGCCAAGCAAGGTTCCTGAGATTGTTGCTATTTGGAGAAAAGACCTTCATAAGGTTATTTGTAATTTACTTGTTTCTTTGTGCATGTTTATACCTTTGTCATACCTTGTTTTGTTTGCTTGATTATAAGTATGAGCTAGGATGAAGCTGCATAGTTGTTGCAGTCTATAGACGAGTAGCCTATATGGGGTTTTCTATAGGAAAATTAGTTCCCATAACTAATTATAGAAGTTTCACTTCTTTGAGTTCATCATATAATTTTTTTTTTTTTTTGGACTGTTATTTCTTGTTTTGTTCACCTGTCTATGATGAGATCACATTTTCTGGCATGCCTCATACAACATGGTTGATGTCTTCGTTTCCTTAATGTTCCTTTTGTATTTACACAAATATTGCATGATTTGTTCCCTTAGTTCTTTTTTATTTTGAAAGTTCTTAAATCGTCCTTCGTAAACATGCTCGTGGATACCTCCACCATCATGCATGGTGGGCTATTTTTTTTTTTACTGTATGTGCTGTAATTTGTACGTGTGGATGCATCAGATATGTGCATGCACAAACACATGTACTGAAATATCCTAGTAAAAGAACAACTACTGGGAGGTGTCATTCTTGCTATATTTTCTAAATGCAGTTAAAGAGTTGATACTTGCATACTAATTGTTTGTATAATTTTCTAGTGGAATTCTATTAACAATTAACATTTTTGAATATATTGTACTGTCTTTGACAGTAATCATGAAATTTGGGTTTTACATAAACTTTTAACCTGATGTTATGCCAACTACAGGTTAATCCCAAAGCTGCTGAATCTTTGGCCGATCCTGAAGAATATTCTAATTTGTTTGATGATTGGCAAGTTGCTCTTTCTGTTGAATCTAAAGTTGCTGAGACAAGGTACTAATATGGGTTCGTATATGTGTGTATGCATATTTTGTCAACTTATCGAATCTGGCTGTATTTGTTTGAGATTGCTGTAATCGGTAATCCAATTAGTTTTAGGTTGAAAAACAGAAAAAGTTTAGATGGATATTCTTTACATTCAATTTCAGTTCTTGGCCTATCAAAGTCTACAAATTCTATGTTTAATATGCTAATCTCATGATTTTTCAGTTTAGAGTTCTATATGAGTAATACTTTGATGAGCTTATTTAGTTACTCACTCAAGTGCTTTCCAGTGGTGTGTATCCTCCTGCGGAGGACTATGTAAACCACGTTGATAAATCTCGTTTGACGCTTGTGGAGGCGTTCAGAAACATGCAAATTGAAGAAGATGAAACTCTTGAGAATGGAGATTTTCATCATGAGGTAACATTCAGATTTTTGGGTTTCATCTATTGAAAATTTGTTTAGTTGCTTGTTATAGTTAAGCCAAGAGATCGGTGTCATTTATCATTTTTAAATTGGGAAAGATCAATGTAACAGTTTCAAATTCTGTATATAGTTTTAATGATTGATTTCTGTTTTGCCATAAATTTAAACCATGGTCGTAATTCTGGCATGATGACTTCTATTTCACTTTACCTCTTTTATCACAGGTTGCCGAACAAAATGGAGAACAAAATGCAGAGGAACATAATGGAGAAGAAGGGAGTCAAGAAGAGGCTGTTGTGGTAGATGCTGATTCTACAGATGGTGCAGTACTCGTTAACGGTAACGAGGCTGAAGAACAGTGGGGTACGAATAATGAAGGAACCCTGTCAGCCTAAAAGCAGTTGGGGCAGTGTGAAAATCCAAATTTTGTCTCTGGTGATTAATGATTCTAAAGTGCCATTCTAACTCCCATTTCACAAGTTTTGCTACAAATTCTACTCTTATCTCTGTATTCTGACGCTGGTATCACTAACCCATCTCTTAGTAAGGACTCTAGGAATTAATCGTCATTAATATTCTGGTTTTGTTGGTTCTAACAAATGACCTCTTTTCTGGCTGACCGGTGTTGATTGCATTGACGGCATCTTTCTAAGCATATAGTTGCTAAACATGCCCTTAATTTTTGTAAATTGTAATGCAATTGCAAAAGTAGTTGTTAGATGGTCATATGTGGAAAATGATTTTGTTTGCACCAGCAAGACAATGTTTTTTTTTGAAAGTGGCAAGACCATGTTAACCTGATTATATTGGGTAATGATAGTTGGTTGTCTTTGATGAATTTACAATCTCTTGTAAATTGTAACATTACACACGTCGACTTTGAGGCAGTGCCATAGCATCATTTTGTGAGCTTTAGTCAGTTTTTGTGGAACTATTATTTATAATTTCTTCCTTAGTGCCTTCAAGAATGTTATGTAGTCTTAAATCGAGTATTTTATTATCTTTCTCTTTTGTTGTCATTTGCTATTCTTGTCGGTTTATTCATGTATTGGTTCTTAATTTTTTTTTCTTGTTTTGTTGGCAGTGCTTACACCACGTCACCAGGATGCATGAAGATAGTTGGTTCCAGCTGTATTAGTCCCTTACTAAAGGTGAGAAACATGTTTACTACATTTGATAGATTCGAACAGAGATGTTTGCACGGGTTTGGATGAAGTCCATGCAAAATTTCTGAAGAACTTAAACAAGCTTGGTCACTCTTTTATAGATTTCTAAGTTTGATAGGACCCATCAGAGGCCACACAATATTGTCCTGAAAACTGTTTTTTTGTGTATTGTTCCTTTTCGAGAATGGGTTGTGCATAGAACAATAATAATCCTTAATGGTTAGCTGGTTTTCTTTTGTACAATTGGCCATTTGCATGATGATGACGGTCTTGTGTTTTATTTATTTATTTATTTATCTATTTATTTGAATTTTCAGCTACCAGGCTTCCTGCAGGAGGCTGGAGAGGCGATATTGTAGAGCCGGTTGTCTCTAATTCTGATGGTGTGGCTTTGTAGCACATTGAATTTTGCCTTGGGCGCGCGCATAGTACACAGTTTTAGCATCACTTATGATGATTTTTATTGTCTTTTGTAATAATTGTTTTAGAATATTCTTTTGAGGCCTTTTTCCACCCCTGAAAAAAGTATGTCATGAATGTAGAAATATTGAGTTAGCGACTTGTTACCCAATTTCAAATTTAGATTATTTTTTTCTGGTTTTGTTTGGGAATTCTTTTTGGATGGAACTTGAATTGTAACATGTCATCGGAACTATCATATATATAAAGATATATTGCAATCGGGACTAAATAGTATTTGCTTGAACTTGCACCATCAGGTAGAAATGATGTCGAGGTTCATTGTAGTCATCCATTTTCTCTCACTTTTGTCTTGGATATTTCCTTTTCAAGCTGTGGGATTCAATCCACTCCATGGGTTCTGCATCATTTTCACTCGTTTTTCTACGATAATCCCAACGGATCATAAAAAAGAATCTCGTGTTTCTAAGATAATCTCAACGGATCATACAAAAGTAGTTTGTTTTAAATGTTGAAACGCATCCGAAAACAGTAAGTCCTTCTGGATGCTAATTTTTGCACATTTATTGACACGTTTTTAGTCATTGCAAACAATGAAGAAATTTGTCGCCAACAGTAACTAGAAAATTTAGTAATTGAAGAATGGATGGAAGGGGTTATAAAACCATTAATCTTATATATATATATTTCCGGTTCTGAACGTATGCAAAACTCTTCTCCTATTCTAATTAACCACTCATTGAACATTACACAATATTTGTGGCCAAAAGGTTCTGTTTTAAAATTTTCAATTTGACTTGTATTTATGCTTTAACGATGTGGGTATTTATCGGTGTTTGGAATTTTCACTGTATTTTTGTCTTTAAAATTGATTAGAATCAATACATCAACCGTGGATTGACTGATGTATACCTTCCTTCACATGTTTATGGTTGAATATATATGAATTTGTGGTATGTGAACATACCAGTAGATAGAAGGTCATTGATTTATTCAATTTCATATTAAATATTCATTAAGAACAATATATTAAAGAGCTCGGGTTACAAATAAGTTTGTCGCATTATTTGTACTAAATACTAATAATTTGTACAAGCATTTATATATATATATATATATATATATATTTATATCATTTTCTCACTGTAGCAACTGACTCAATAGCCCAAACCTAAACCTAAGGTTGATAAACACTGTACTAACTGACACAATAGCCCAAACCACTAAGCCATCTCCCCAAATCTTTAATTTTCTCACTCTCTCACGGCTGAAACTGAAAAAGAAAAACCCTAAATCTCTGTCTTCTACTCTCCTCTCCTCTCCTCTCCACTACAGTTTTCCATCATAAATTCACCAATTGAACTTTCAATTACTCTGCGACCCTATTTCTGCTTCTATTTCAATTTCTTTTTTCAACTTTGGTCTCCCAATCTTCTCCAAGGTACGTTGCTTTCACAATTATTTTTGCTATTAGCTTTTGCAATAGAAATAATTATATGAATTTGTGTATTGGGTGTGCCGTGTGCCGTGTGCCGTGTGCATATGAATATGTGTTGCAATTCATCTCTTATATTGAATGGTATCTCATGCCCACTAATCGGGAATGTCACGGAAGCTTTTCATCCACTATAATCAAATCAGAGCTGCAAAAAGAACCCTAAATTACAAAATCTGTAAAAGAAAAGAAAAGATTTTTTTTTTCTCTTTTTGTGGGATATTATATTCTGTTTGATGTATTAGATAAACCTAACATAATAAATGTTAATACTTTCATTATGTTCAATTGCTTTTTAAGTCTCTTTTCTTAGTTTAATGTTTAATTTCACTTTTATTTTTATCAATGTGTAGATTTAAGTTTTTTTCTTCTTATTAATCAGATATGTACAGAAGAAAGCCTCAAGTACTTGTACTTGTAAAGCAGTTGCAAATCAGAGCGAGACGAAACCCTCGTATATATTTAACGCAGAATGTTGGGCAATGTCGACAAGTCTCGAATTATCAGAATAACTGGAATCATCAGAATACAGAAGCTGTTGGAACTTATCAGAATAGCTCGAATCATCATTATACAGGAAATGTAGGAACTTATCAGAATAGCTCAAGTGTCTATCAACCAAACCCAATTAGTGGGCAATATCAGTTTGCCAACAGTCTTGGGCAATATCAACAGAATTTTGATATTCATCCTAATTCGAACGATATTCAGACTAGTACGGTTGCTTCTGAAACAGCCGAGGCCTCTGAAAGTAGTCAAAGCAGTGGTTCCATTGAGAAACTGGATAATTTTGTGAAGGAAGGGAAAGTGAAGGAAGCTGTAGAGGTTTTGGGTTTGTTGGAGAAACAATATGTTCCTGTGGATTTGCCTCGATTTTTACAGCTCATGCAGGCTTGTGGAGAGGCCAAAGCTCTAGAGGACGCAAAAGTTGTGCATGAACATATTGTAAGATCGCTATCCCCTCTCAATGTCAGCACATATAACAAGATCATAAGGATGTACTGGGAATGTGGCTCCGGGAATGATGCATTTGATGTGTTCAACAATATGAGGCAACACAACTTGACATCTTGGGATACTATGATAACATGGCTTGCTAAGAATGGTCTTGGGGAGGATGCAGTTGACCTTTTCTCTCGGTTTAAGCAAGCAGGATTGAAACCCGATGGTCAAATGTTTATTGGGGTTTTCTTTGCTTGTAGAGTTTTGGGTGATACTAGAGAGGGAATGTTGCACTTTGAATCCATGAACAAGGATTATGGTATTGTTCCATCGATGGAACATTATGTGAGTATAGTTGACATGCTAGGAAGTGCTGGACATCTAGATGAAGCTCTGGAGTTCATTGAAAAGATGCCAGTGGAGCCAAGTATAGATGTTTGGGAGAAAATGATGAATCTATGTAGAATTCATGGTGATTTGGAGCTTGGGGATCGTTGTGCTAAACTTGTTGAACTACTAGATCCTACTCATTTGAGTGAACAGTCCAAGGCCGGTCTCTTACCGGTTGATTCTTTGGACCTTCCAATGGAGAAAGAAAAGAATAAGCCGGCTAATGAGGAAATTCTCACAGTTAGGAACATGACCAGTCAATATCGAGCGGGAGATACTTCTCATCCTGAGACTGACAGGATATATAAACAGATTAGGGGTTTGAAGGCTCACATGAAAGAGGCTGGGTACATTCCAGATGTTAGATTTGTGTTGCATGACATAGACCAGGAATCAAGAGAGGAAGCACTTCTTTCTCACAGCGAGAGACTTGCCTTATCACATGGTCTCCTCACCAGCGCACCTCGCACACCAATTCGGATAATAAAGAATCTTCGTGTTTGTGGTGATTGCCATAATGCACTGAAGATTATATCAAAAATCGTTGGTAGAATATTCATCATACGAGACGCTAAGAGATTCCACCAATTTCAAGATGGGAGGTGCAATTGCAACGATTATTGGTGATCAACATGACATTCTATGTATTTTTGTCTTCATTTGTTTTGGCATAAAAAAGAAATACAAGTACTGAATTTTTTTATTGGCTTAGCAAATTTTCAAATGTTTCATCAAGTCATATTATATTTGCTTAGTATGTATTAATCATAAATTAGTTTAACCGGCAGATCTCGGATCTCCATCAATTCAAGAAATCTCTGCTTCAAACTAGTGAAAAGTGCTTTCAATAATGATGAATTGCAGTTTTTTTTTTGGATACTGATTGTACTTAAAAAAACAATACATTCCATTTTGCACCCTTTTTTCCAACTTCCATTACAAATCTGCAGAGCATGTAAAATAACATGAAAAACAATGCAAATAGTGCACATGACTGAAAATGTTCAATGACAATACAAACTGATAAACTCAGACATGTTATTATTTTACTTAAAATCTCCAATGGACACTTCTGGTGTTTCATTGCAGAAAATGAGTGATTGATGCTTGTAATTCTTCTAGTTCTCTCCCTTTAGTCTCGGGTACTAGAAATACAATGAATACTATAGCTGAAATGCCACCGCCCGAGAAAATAAAAAAATGTCCCTGTAAAATTAAAATCTAATAAATTAACTTGTACAAGTATGCAGATAAGGAATCAAAATTAAAGAGGAATATGTGTGTTTCAGAAACCTACCCGCTGTGCTCCATTCCATCATAAAATTGAAAGCGTACGAAAAGATCCAAGAACTGGACCAATTGACAAGTGTTGTTAGGCTTCATGATGAACCCTTTACATTTATAGGAAATATCAGACCAAAAACAAAAAAGTTCAGTGGTTTATTTATTATGTCCTGTTATTTATATTCATGAAAAAGATGTGTAGAGTTCGATATAAGTCACATACCGCGGACATTATGACCCATGATAGTCCTGCCATGCCGGCTGAGTAAGCCTCACTAAACCCGTGATTGCAGATTGCACTGTATATTAGTTACATTTAACAAAATTTTGATATCTGAAAAACTTGAATCGAAGAAACATTAACCCTCAATAACATCACCGAGCTAGTGAGCTATCTAGTCTGTCATTGATCCTTTTCGACTATATATGCTAGTGATGTGTAGTTAGTGAACAAGGAGAAAACTATATGCTCAATTGACTCATCAGTTGCATATTGCATTAACAGTATGCCGATAAATACCAGTCAAGGAGTGAGCTCTTTGCACCGGTGGAGGTCCTGCACACAAGTGTATCTATGTATATATTTTGCCAACAGGAGTAGTAGTCCAGTAGATATGTCTAAATTTTGTCTTACGAGAAACCTGCAAGCTGAATGCTACGCCAATAACAAAGCAACTTGAGCACATTCCGATACTAGAAGCCTGCAAGCAAACAAGCATATTATAACTTCACGGTAAATTTGTTTGCCAATCGAATCACTTACGTAAGATAAATTCTTACCAAAAATAGAGGTTTCCTTCTGGATTTATCAATCAGAAGCACGGATACAGCAATGGCTGGGTTGCTGGAATCTGCAAAAGAGTTTGTCTAGGCCTGAGATTTGTAAATAGCACAAATCTTAGCATAAAAACTTGAGAGCAAAAGCACCTGAACGGTAGCCATTGATATAGTCCTAACTTTACTTGAAAAATCTGCTGTGAAGTAAAAAAAACACACTCATTTAATCATTTCCATCAAATTTTTTTTTTAGAGATGTCAATAGTTAATATGAAGCAAGCAATACAAAATGTTTTTAGTTTACTAGCTTCTTCAAATATGGAGCTGGAATAGAATGCAATTCCATTTGTTCCTATTAATTGTTGCATTAACAGCAGCCCAACTCCAACCTGAACCAGTGTCAAATAATACACATAAGAGGCTTATACATACAACGCACATGAATGTATGCACATATTAAGACTCACGGTGAGTGAATAAGCAAATCTTTGCTGAAAAAGGTTAAAGATTTCATCTTTTAATGCCCTCTCACAGATTTCCTTATAATCCTGTACAACAATCATTTCTTGCTTTTGTGTTAAGCGGAGTTTAAAAGCTTCAAAATATGATATGTTTTGATCGAAATTGAACATAAAAAGTTGAAAATTTAATCTTATGGCTGCAGCTTCTTTAGAAATATCAACATTCCTACTCCTAAGCCTTTGTAAAGTAATTTCTAACTCTTTCTCTGGACCCATCTTTGCCTGCAGACAAAAATTAAATGGGTTTTAACATTTCTTAGCTCACAAATATTGACTCCAACTATTTGTCCTGGAATTACAAAGTTTTGTATTGAACTCACCTGCCATCTCGGAGACTCTGGAATGAAGAATAAACCAATAACTTGCAATAGACATGGAACCAGAGCTGGAAAATTAAATCGAATGAAATTATTAGAAAGTTTCCGAAAATACCTGTTGTAAACAAATGCAACGAAAAACAAGTTAAGTCACCGATCATAGCCAAGGGGCGCCAGGAAACGACAGTTCCAAGGAAGTACATTAGTGTAAGAGATTAAGACTGCAGACTTTACAGAGTAGATTTTCATGAATACGTACTTCGTCAAATCAACCATTACTAGTATAATTAGTTTATTCAAAGAAATATACACATCTTATGACTGTGTAATGATTTATAATGATAATGGATCTTCCAATAATAAAGCTACCTTATTAAAACCCCGATTCTATAGCAATAATGAGAGAGTACATTTCTAGAAAAAAAAAAAACATTTGTTGAGGAAAAATAAAAGTAAAAAAAAGCAAACGCCGCTGCCGGGGATCGAACCCGGGTCACCCGCGTGACAGGCGGGAATACTCACCACTATACTACAACGACCTTGTTGCTGATGTTGTTATTGATTTTTTTATATATCGTATTCATTTGTTGTGTTTCTTTGGCGATAACACTTGTTTGTAATTGTGCATAACCATTGACCACACAGTTTCATATTCATTATGTGGTGTTCACAGTTTTGGTAGTTGATTTATTTAACTAGAACTAAAGTAGAGTGAGAGCTGCTAGCCACTTACATTTCTAATCGTAAAAGCCTACTATATGTTTTTGTAATTTCGAGTTGTGTCCTTTCAAATTTTGAATTTAATTATAATAATAGTTAAAAAAAAGGTAATATAATTTTCTAAGTTGGCAATAAGATCTACTACATAACCTAACCCTCTTATTGTAATTATTACACATCTATGTATCATTTTCTTTTTCTTCAAAAAGAGACTCCTGAAAACCAATTTCTTCCCATTTTGAAGGAGGGACCAAGAGTAGCTGAAAACAACAACATGAGTAGCTGAAGAATCTCCCCCAATCTCATCACCAATGCCATTAAAAACAGGCCCTAAGCTGCTAATTGGTTCTTCAAGTGAAGACCTAGGTAGAAGAAGTCCTTTCTCCAACCTCTCCTTCCCCATATTCACTGATATATTTTCTTAACTAAAAGAGAAGGAATAGATAGAGAAAGTTTGGTGAGGACCACAATCAGGTGTGATTTGTGACTTTGTATAATAATTGAAACTGATTTGATGATGATGTATTTTTTTTTCATTTATTTAAAACACGTTTGTGTATTCTTGTACGACTAACAGTTTGAGTTGACGTTGCTGGGACTGAATATCTTTGAAGAAAATTAGTTATTCATCATCATCTCATATTATCAACAAATCAGTCCAACAAGGCAACAAGTAATTGGATTAATGGCTTGATTTCCTTGTGCAAATTCATCAAATTGATCCAATATTCCAATCCAATATGTATGTAAACATATATGACTGGAATTCATACTCTCCTTATGATGGTACAAGGGACTCGCACCCTAATAAGAAAATTATTATTAATTACTGATATTAAATTAATTGTATTTAATTTTAAGAATTTTTTTAATTGAAATGGATTTTATTAAAATGCATTTTAATTAATTTGAAATGAGAGTTTCTCCTTGTAATTCATAAATTACCGTACATGTTTATGAGAAATTATTATATTTTAATTCAAAATATAATAATTTCTTGTCAAAATATAATAATTTCTTGTAAACATATACTTTTCAAATTTTGACCAACTAAATCCTTGAAAAAAAAAACTAACTAAATCAAATTAAAATTAGTATAGAAAAACAAAAACCCAAATAAAAATGGAAAACTCAGTATCATTCCATTCTCTTAAGAAAAGATGGAGGAGACTGCCTAGAAAATATGAAAGACTCCTCCACAACGCAGAGAAATCAGATCTGCATTCTTTTTTGAGTTTTTTTTCATTTTTCATTTTTATTTTATTTTATGTAAAATTAAAACAAAATAGCCATTTAATGTCAGCGCTTGGACTTTAATAAAAATTAAAAGAAAGGGTTTATTTGGTAATGCGTGTGGTACGCTTACAAAATTTTATATCTTAATCTTTTTTGATGGGGTTTACATACATAGGAGTGCACACAGTAGCGGACCTAGGAATTTTAACCGGATAGAGCATTTAAATAAAATAACAATTATATTAAAAAATATAGAAAAATTGAAAAATTGAGATCATAGTAAAATGAGTTTTTTTTTTTTTAACAAAAGTGATTTTTTTTAATGCTTATGTTGACGTCAATTTCCGGATACGTGAGAAAAGTCAACAAGATTGGATTTTAGCTGTGATTTCAAAGAGAAAGAGAAGGAGAAAGTAATTGGACACAAGTTTTACGTGGTAAAACTCCGATGACCGGAGAAACGTCCACGGGTGGCTGAATAATCAACGAGCCAAAATCCACCATTGAAAAGATTTACAACTCTCTTCTCTCTCTCTCTGTATTTTGGTATATCTATTTGTGAGGAGATTATGAGTCTATTTATATGTGCATAGAACCCTAATCCTTTTTGTATAAGTAACAAAAGATCTTTGTATTTAATTATGATTGGTTACGTGTTTGAATTAGTCTGTCTTCTTTCCTATTTCGGAGACTTGTATAGAGATCGAATGAGACTCTAGTGATATAGTCCAGTTAGGACTTATTTTCTTATAAAGGCGTAGTCTTTTTGAAGAAATAAAATTGTTGCCTGATTAGGAACCCTTTCTGTTTGATATTCTATTCTTCTTGGAATTCTTCTTTGATATGGATATCTACGCATTTTAACGACTCTTGATTCGTGTGCGAGTTATGCGCTGGGTTTCTTTATTTGGTTTTCTTTATGTATTTCCTGAGTGGAACATGATATTAGCTGGTCCAGAATGACGTAATCTGATCCCGAGTAGAACATGTCATTAGCTAACCCCGAACATCGTTAACTGACCCCGAGTAGTATATGACGTCAGTTGACCCCGAGTAGGTTTTGTTCAATACTTGTTTACTCGAGGTTTCTCTTCTTTGGTGATGTCTTGTAGGATATTTTTCGAATGCCTATTCGGATGTCCACCTGACAATTTTATCCTCTTTGTCACTGACGTGTACGTTTGATAAATTTTACATACGACAATACTCTCTTAAAATATTTTTGCCAAACAAGGTTTTGTTTCAGGCAAAAGTATTTTAATCAACCCTTGAATTTTTACGTATCATTTATACCCGAGTAAATATCTTGTCATAATGACGTGTCTTAATGGTGACCATGTAAATTCAATTTGTCTCCTCACGCGAGATCTCAATGATTGCGATGTTTTGGAATTCTGACGGCCTTGGCTAGTTATTCTCTTAACACGTGTCCTCTACCACTTCATTTCTCGATGCCATTTATGAGAAACGACCTACGCGTCTCCTAGTGCGCCGCCTACGTCATCAAATATGTCTTTGCTTTTTCCCGCTTCTTGAGATTCTAGGGTTTTGTGTTATTATCCCTTTAAATACTCCACTGAAAGGAGTTGCGTTGGTTCATTCTCAGAGACTCAAACCATAAATTTCTCTGCCCAGATTTCTTTACGCAGAAAATCCTTATTCTCCGTTGAAGATTTTGCATCAGGCTTCTTCATTCAAGGTTAGTTTTAATGAATCCGACTTCCCGTCGTCGACTATTTACTATAGCTCTCGAAGTGATTGATCGTGGGGATTTTCAACTGGTTTCTTGCGCTCGAAGATTATTAGGGGAAATCCCCTCTGACGGACCTCCTTTTTTAGAAGTCGACGTTTCTGGGCTTTACCCTGACGTCCGTTTTAGTTCTGAATCTAGCTCTAAATCATTTAATTCTGAATCTAGCTCTGAATCATTTAGTTCTAAATCTGTCGTTTCTGATCACAGGGTACCTCTTCGATCAAGGATGAGGAAACATCAAAGTAAAAGCGAAGTCCATAGGCATAACTCAGGCAGCGTCCGGATCAAGGAGCAGACTATTGATGAGAAGGACGTCGAAGAGGAATTCAAAAAATCTTATCTCTCTTTTTCTATCGATCGCCCGAGTGGGTATGATGCCGAGCCGAATGTGGTCGAGGAGGATGAGATCGGGAAATATCATGCCCGATTCGACTTGGATGATTTAGTTATTCTAATTCCTTCAGGTGATAGAGCCGCGTGGAACCTCTCCCGGGTATGGTGGCAATCTATGGGTCCATGCTTTGTTACGGCGTTACTCATCATCTTCAGTCGATTATTGCCTGATTTCTGGCTGAAGCAGGGATCGCTCAAGCCCAATTAGCCCCGAACAACTACAAGATCTTGATATGCATGTGGCACATGTCGAGCCGAATGAATCTGTCGCTGCCTTCCCCTAGTAAAATCAGACACTTCTATACGCTAAGGCAGTCTGGTAAGGCAGGGACTTATTTTCTCATGTCTAACCCGCCAGATTGCCGGGTCCCTGAGAGGACAAAAGTGAATCGGGGAGTTGATACCTCCGATGATGCCAAAAATAGGGGCTTTGTATGGGGATTTCCTTCGTCCAACAAGTACTGGAAGAACAATTGGTTTTTTACCGGAGGAAACCTAGGCCTTGAAGTCACTCTTTCGGCTGGAGAATCTTGGACGGTACTGAAAGTTTTCCGTTTTTTCTATTCCCATGAGGTGTGGAACAAGAAAAAACTTGAATTTAGTGATACTGAACTGACCAGACTTACTCAGGCAGCAATTCGCACTCTAGAGAAAATGAGCAGGATTTATCTTTTTAATGAGAAGAAGATGATAGATCTTGGTTTCTTTAGCCAAATCTCAGGCTAGCGCAGACGATGTAAGTGATCTTTGTACCTTTTTTTTTTCTTAAATGTTACTTTTTATATTTTGGTGTGATTCCCTTTTTCTTCTAAGTGTATGACTCGGACATCGTCTGTGACATTCAAGCTCGTCAAGTGAAGTCAATTCTTTAAGCGAGCCAAAAAGAAGCTTCTCGTCAGAGCAAAGAGGGCATTGCCCCACCCGAGGCAGATGAGGACTCTGATGAGGCTGACGAGCAGATCCCCGAGTATGTCCCTGATGAAGTCATCCTACCGACCGTAGGGGAGTCTAGTGGTCCGAGTGACCATGCTCATGAGTTGCCTGAAGACGGAGGGAGGCAAATCGATGATCTGGGTGTGAGCCCTGGTGAATCGAGATTCCCGATTGTGGTCCCTTCTGAGAGGACGAACACCGGTGATGGAGGTAAAACCTCTGAGAGACAAGTAAATACAGATCCTGACTTTTTTGAATCTTTCCGGGATGATGTTCAGGAAGATCCCTCAGTTGATCTTGGCTTTCATCGCTCTTGGGCCGAGAAACGAAAGGCGGTTGAATCTCCCACTGGTCTATTTAAGGTTCCTCGAGTGGTTTCATTCATCGACTCCAGTGATAAAGACACCGGGATCGAGATTCCCCCGATTGTTGATGTTGAAGCGTCAGCGGGTGCGGAGACTTCTGACCCGAAAATGGGCTCTTTACCCCCTGATGTTGAAGATCTAAGGGCTGAATCTTTGGGAGGTTCTTCCTATCCTTCTCCCCAGGATATGCTTAGAGCGATGTCATCCGGTCGGGCTTTCATCGTGGATGATCATTGGAGCCACCTCAGAGACGCTTCTTTGACGAGTTGTCTTCAAAATATTTTTAACGGCTCATCTTATGTAAGTTATTCCCAACTTCTTCAATCATCTTGCTTACTTGCTAGATTTTTAATTTCGTTTCCTTATAGATGGTGGCCGAGTTTTACTGAGCTGGTTCAGACACAACAACATCAAGCCGATCGAATAAGACGTCTTGAGGCTCAACTGAAAGAAAGTGAGGATAACCGTGCTCGGGGTTGAATCGGCTTATCAAAAGAAAGTTGGGTCTGCCCAAGTGTTTACTGACCACTGTTTGGCGAAGCAAGTGGCAACCGAGGAAAGAGCTGCTTCGGTAGAGGAGAAGGCTACGTCACTTCAAAACTTGTTGTCTTCTGCCCAATAATCAATGCTTAAAGCCGAACAGGAAGCGGAGCAGTCAAAGTCGGCATATGAACAGAAGATTGAAGACTTGGAGCGCTAGGCTTTGACAGTCAAATCCTTATCCAAAGAGGTCAGGATGGAACTTGAAGTCCAGGGGGTTGATCGCTTCAAAAGATCCCCTACTTAGGATGCCTTTCTCCTTCGAGAATTTCAGCTGGTGAATTTTTTAAGGTCAAGAATCGGGCAACTGAAAAAGCCCGAACCAAATGGGAGCTGTCGATTAAGAATCACATGGATCGGTCATTTGAATCTCTCCGGACTCAAATGAAGGAGTGAAGAGCTTATTGCCATAGTCGAGACAAAGAACCCCATCCTATGCATTTGGAGGTTCCATCCGAGCACTCCCTCTCGACCTTTTATGCCAGTCAGGAGTCGGTCGTGGAAGGTGTGCTTCCTGATGTCGGACCGATCCCTAGAGAAGATTACAGCCAATGGATGGATGATTCGGTCGATACAATTACTTGGCCTTCTAATGAAAGTCTCCTCCATAAATATGAAATGGTGCCCGACCCGAGCATCGACAAGAGTTCTAAATCCTCTTAACCTTGATTTATTTTGTAGAAATTTCATTTTTGTAACGATTCTTTGTAACTATTCTTTGTAAAGATTATCAATGAAATTTCAAGTTAAACTATAATTCTGAAAATCGAGTGGTTTGATCTGATTCATTGCTCAAGGAATTTCACCGAGTATCTTCTTTAACTTGATTTTATTGTTGCCGAGTATCTTATTAAACTGGCTATCATAATTTATGCCAAGTATCTTATTAAACTGACTATTGCAATCTTTATGCCAAGTATCTTATTAAACTAGCAATTGCAATCTTTATTCCAAGTATCTTATTAAACTGGCTATTAACCGAGTCATCTTGAAACAAACGAATAGATTTACGTGTTTCATACTCGGGTTATTACCCAAACATTACATAAAGGCTCACCATGATCATATATTTGAGTCCTCACATATTACCGAAGACATCTCCCCAGTTTTTCTATGCAAGGGTTTACCGAATCGTTAAGCTTTTCGAATCGCTTAACACAGCTACGTATTTCACCAGAATTTTTTTCAATAGCGCCCCGAGATTCTGTAGAATCTGGTGTATCGGGTTTACCTTTTTCCTAAGGTCAACTGACCTTGCTCGGCTGACATGCTCCTTCGAGCTTCTCCGCCCATTCGGGAATCAATGGTCCCGAGTATTCTATTTGTATGATCTTATTATCATGCTCGTCTTTCATATGTTCTTATTATAATATGCTTTATCTTTCAAAAATCCTGAGTTTGATTTTTATTTATAACTGCAAAACCAACAAAGATTTAAATTCCAAAGCTAACAATTGAAAATCTTTAGGTATTGGACATTGCATGGTCGGGGTAGGACCCCTCCATCGGGTCGTGCAACCCAATATGCTCCATGACCAGCTACTCCTTCAATCTTGTACTGGCCTTCCCATTTATCAGCCAAGGAGCCAGCAACTTTTTTTTTTGTATTCAGTGACACTTTTCTGAGTACCAGGTCTCCTAGTTGGAATTTCCTGACCCGAACATAAGAATTGTAGTGGCGAGTTACTCTTTACTGATATGCCATATTTCGTATCCGGGATTTCTCCCTTTTCTCTTCTAGCTCATCTTGACTTTGTAACAGCATATCAACATTCTGATCTTCATCATATAGCCTGACCAGGGGTGATGCATATGATGTTTCTATGGGGATAACAACTTCTGTTCCAAACGCTAAAGTGAATGGAGTCTCTCATGTTGAAGTTCTTATTGTCGTCCGATATGCCATAATACTTCGGGAAGTTTTTCAACCCAACTTCATTTCTTGGCATCCAGTTTTTCTTTGAGTGTATGGTTGATGATTTTGTTTACTGCTTCAACCTGCCCGTTTGTTTGAGGATGGGTAGGTGTGGCATAGTAATTGGCAATTTGGTACTCTTTGCACAACTGTATAAATTTCAGGTTATTGAAATGGGTGCTATTATCAATGATGATAGTGTTTGGGACTCCAAACCTATATAGTATATTATTTTTCATGAAATTTGTTGTATTTGCTTCTGTGATATGCACTAATGCTTCAGCTTCTGCCCACTTTGTGAAATAGTCAACGGCTACTATGGCATGCTTCGCTCCACCCCCTGTCCCAGCTGGCATTGAGTCAATTAAATCCAAACCCCACATGGAAAATGACCATGGGGATGTGAGGCTTCTGAGTTGTTCAGGGGGTTGTCGGATGTCATTAGCAATCCTTTGACAAGTATTGCAACTCTCCGAGTATCGCTGTGCATCTGAGAATAAAGTAGGCCAATAATAACCTTGCTTGAGTACCTTGTGTGCTAAACTTTTAACCCCAGTATGGTTTCCACAAACTCCTCCGTGGATTTCCCGTAATATCTGACATGCATCTTCATTTGACACACATCTTTGAAGTGTTTGGGAAAACCCCTTTCTGTATAGTTCTCCTCCGACCAATGTATACCTTGCTGATCGATACCTGATACGTTTTGCTTGTAGGGGATCTTCTAGGAGCACGCCTTCTTCTAGGAACCTTTTCAGCTGAGTCATCCAACCGTTTGAAGGTGTTCGAATTTTTGAAATTTCAAAGTTTTTTAGCTCTGTTGTGCTCGGTTTGAGGAGATGTGCAACCAGAACAGTTTTTGGCCTGTTTGTGGTTGTTGCTGATGCTAGTTTAGAAAAAGCGTCTGCCTTTTCATTCTCCTCCCTGGGGATCTGGGCAATCCTATATTATTTGAATTTCTGGAGGAGCTGTTTTGTAATGTCACGATAGGCTATCATGCATTTATCCATGACTTGGTATTCGTCCAGGACTTGGTTGACAACTACCTGTGAATCGCTAAATATCTCGACTTCATCTGCCCCGAGAGCTATGCAGACTCTGAGTTCAGCTAGTAGCGCCTCATACTCGGCTTGATTATTGGTTGCTTTGAAGTCAAACCTCATGGCACACTCGACATACCCCGCTGCCGTGAGTGTTTGAAGAGCCATCGACATATAATTTCCATGAGAAATTTTTGCCCAACATTTGTTTTGCATCCAGGTTTGGTTTTGTGAACTCTGCTATAAAATTTACCACTGCTTGGCCTTTGAGAGATGTCCTGGGGATGTACTGGATATCAAATTCACTTAGCTCGATTGCCCATTTGGTTAGTCTTTCTGAAATCTCTGGCTTTTGTAAAATTTACTTTAATGGGCAGTAGGTGAGAACCTGGATTGTATAAGCCTGAAAGTATGGCCTTAGCTTCCTTGTCGCTGAAACCAATGCTAGGGCTATTTTTTCTGCCTATGAATACCTAGTCTCGGCTGGTAAAAGTGCCTTGCTGGTATAATACACTGGCTTCTGTACTCCATCTTCTATTCTGACTAGGACTGAGCTTGTTGCTAGTTCTGTAATTGATAAGTGGAGTATCTCTCCTATTTGTGGTTTCAAAAGGATGAGAGCCTGCCCTAGGTACTCTTTGATTTTTAAGAATGCCTGCTCACACTCTTCGTTCCATTCGAATCCTTTTCCTTTTTTAATTACTCTGAAAAAGGGTGCACATCTGTCTATGGCCTCTGAGATGAATCTACCCAAGGAAGCTAAACATCCTGTTAAGCGCTGTACTTCTTTTAATGTCCTTGGTGAGGTCATTTTCTGCAGGGCTTGGATCTTTTCAGAATTGACTTTGATTCTCCTTTGGTGAACTTGGAAATCCAGGAACCTTTCTAAAGGAACTCCGAATAAACACTTTTTCGGATTCAGCTTCATTTGGTATCTCCTCAAAACATCGAATGTCTCTCGCAGGTCTGAGGTATGCTTGTCTGCCGAGATGCTCTTGGTCAGCATGTCATCTATGTATACTTCTATGTTTCTTTCTATTTGTCGTGCGAAGATTCTGTTGACCAGCCTTTGATATGTTGCCCCTGCATTTTTTAATCCGAAGGGCATTACTGTGTAACAGTATAAGCCCTGATAGGTTGTGAACATTGTTTTTTCCTCGTCAGCCTTGCTCATCCGGATTTGGTTATATCCCGAGTAGGCATCCATGAAACTGAGTAATTCGTGACCTGATGTAGCGTCCACTAATTGGTCTATCCTTGGCAGTGAGAAACTGTCTTTCAGGTATGTTTTGTTTAAATCTATGAAATCTACGCACATTCTCCACTAGCCGCTTTTCTTTTGAACGAGAACCATATTAGCTACCCATTGAGGATAGCTAATCTCTCTTATTGACCCTTTAATGAGTAACTTTTCTACTTCCTACTTGATTGCCTGACTTCTCTCGAGATTGAATAACCTTCTCTTTTGTATCACTGGTTTTATATTCGGGTCTACTGCGAGATGATGAGATATTATTCAGGCATCTATCCCGACCATGTCTTCATGACTCCAGGTGAACACATCCTTGTATTCTTTGAGCAAATCAGTGAGGCTTTGTTTAACTTTTCCCTCCAAATTGGCCCCGATCTTGATCTTCTTATCTGGTTCATCTTCTTTCAAGATAATTTCTTCGACCGGTTCATTTTTGGCTTCCTTCGACTCTTCCCTTGGATCAAATTCAAATGACAGTGACTCTTTGTTCTGACTTGGCTGCGTTATAGTACATACTTGTTCCCCATCATTTTTGTCTTTGTAAATTGACAGGTTAGCTCTTCGGGCCATCTCTTGGGATCCCTTGACTACACTGACCCCTGTTCGGTCGGGAATTCGATCATCAATGCATAAGTGGCTGTTACGGCCTTAGTTTTATTCAAGAATGACCGACCTAACAACGTATTATACGGCCAATTGTCCAAGTCTACCACCATAAAATCGAGCAATAATGTTCTCTGACAAGGTGCCACTCTAATTTTTACGGGTAACTTTACCGTCTCGAGAGACCTGACCTAAATTCCTCCGAATCCTTTGAGTTGGGTATGAGAAGGCTGTAAGTCCTTTCAGTCCAACATGAGTTGATCGTAGACGGCTATATTGAGAATATCTGCTGAACTTCCATTATCTATTAGGATTCTCCTGACTTCCCGATGACCAATCCGGGCACTTATGACCAATGAGTCATTTGGCCAAACATCAACCCCATGTGAGTCAGCTTCCGTGAATATTATTGGGTCCCATCCTTCCTTTACCCTTTTCGGGTCTGGTTCGACCGAGTTCACATCAAAGTTCTTTCTTGCCTCTACTGCTTCTTTGATTTTCTGTGTTCGCTCTCGGTTATTTCTCTCAGTGGACGGTCCTCCAAAGATTCTTTGTATTACTTCATTGGCCTCGGGGCTGACCCTTTGATTTCGACCAGAGCTGTGATCGGCTCTGGTCTCTTTCTTTGTTTCTGACCTCTCATCCCTTTTCAAGATTACATCCTGTAGGTGTCCTTCCCGAATGAGGGTTTCTATGTAATCTCTGAACTGGTAACACTTGGAAGTTTCATGACTGGTTTCCTTATGGAATCTGCAGTATTTGGTTGTATCTCACCGAGCAAACTGAGATTGTCGGCTTGACTTTTTTACCAGATTTTTCTCTTCCAGTATGGCCAGGATTTCCTCCTGCTTTTCCAAAGAGGGGTGTAGTTGGCGTATCTACCTCAAAATTTCTCCGTGGTCTGTTCAGCATTAAGTCCGTTCCCTCCGTCCTTACTTTTTTCTTTGCCATTTCCTTTCTGTTTTCCATTTTGGTTATGTACCTTTGACTCATCATCCTTCTGTTCGGGCTTTCCTCCATGCATGTAGCATCCTCTCTTGGCTAACTCTTCTTCTTCGGCCAGTGCATATCCTCCCGCCATGTCCATCATATCTGAATATCTGGTTAGACGGGCTCTTCTTAAATCAAAAGATACCCGTCCATTTTGTAAATTATTGATGAATGCAACAATTATTGCTTTGTTGTTTGTGCTGTCGATTTCTGATACTGCTTGGCCGAATCCCCCAGGTATTTCTTCAATGACTCATATTTTCCTTGTTTCAGCTGAGAAAGGTAAGCCTTTGATTTTTTCCTATGAACGTTGCCCAGAAATTGTCTTGAGAAACTTTTGCTTAGTTCACTGAAGCTTCCGATACTCGTTGAAGGCAATCTCCCGAACCATCTTGTGCCCGTGTCTCCTAGAGTTTGTAGAAAGTTGAGGCATAATAAGGGGTCACTGTGGGCATACTGAGCCATAGTACTTTTATAACGTCTGACGTGTTCTTTAGGATCCGTATCTTTCTTGAACTGCTCCACGTGCGACATCCTGAATCTTTATAGGAATGAAATCCACAGGATGTCCCTAGTGGATGGACTGTCAGAATCTTCGTCAGATAAGTCGTTGTACCCATAACGCCTGATCAGTGCGTCCATTTGACGCCTATTGTTTTCGACTTCTCGAGTCAGGCTCTGAATTACGACATCTCTATCTCCCACCGGATCTCCATGATGGTTAAACCGCCGAGTGACAGTCATTCCTCTCTCTGGCTCTTCACTTTACTGCCGAGTCTTACGGGTTGAATCTTGCAGGCGTATGGTTCCGTGATAGCGCTTGCGATGGTGCCGATCACTATCCTCTGATGACGACCGATCCCTGTGTCGGTCATGCTTGTGGTGTCTAGCACGGACTATCTGATCATGGTTTTCCCTCTGACGTGGTTGTTCCTCTTCGGGTGTTTCACGTCCAGCCTGATTAATTAGAACAGAGTTCCTTTCGACTTCCAGTGCATTTAGTTCTGGCCCCACTATAACCGAATGAAGCCTTGTAGGTGGGAGGTTAGGAGGTTGCGCTTCTTCTGCAACTAGTAGATTAACTCCTTCCTTTGCTGCGTCTGCCACCAGCTGTTGCCGCACCTCGTGGAAGCGTTGTGTTAGGTCTTCGCTGGTCAAAGGGATTTGTTGGATCCCCGCCAGGGATGTTGGTTGGTTCTTAGTGGTTATGACGAGATCTCGTGAACTACTATCAATATGGACATTATCTGGAGATTTTTGGACATCACCAGGACTGTTTCTGCTTCCCGCCATTACCTTAAATTAAATCGGAGGTTCGAGCCCCTCCTTCAAGTGCCAATTGTTGACGTCAATTTCTGGATGCGTGAGAAAAGTCAACAAGATTGGATTTTAGCTGTGATTTCAGCTGTGATTTCAAAGAGGAAGAGAAAGAGAAAGTAATCGAACATAAGTTTTACGTGGTAAAACTCCGATGATCTGAGAAACGTCCACGGGTGACTGAATAATCAACCAAGCCAAAATCCACTATTGAAAAGATTTACAACTCTCGATCTCTCTTCTCTGTATCAGTAAAAATTACATATTAAAAAAATACACAAATTCACAATTCAATAAATTCAAATACAAAATACCATCCCATACAAATTGATATGAAAGTTAAGTTATTTTTTTCATCATAGTAATACAAGAAGTTCAAAATACAAAATAGTCATTAAAATGTCAAGCACTCCAACAACCAAGTAGCCAACTAGTAAATGCACCAAGCTTTGAAACATGACCAGCAGTCCAACCACCTATTTTGAAGCATTTGCAGTCTACAAAAATATGCAACAAACATAAAAGAATTTATGACATGATTTCCTAAACTAGTGTCTAGTAATTTATATATATTTAATTACGTCATTCATTTCATTATCATTGTCATCATCAATTTGAACATCTCCAACACCATCAACAATATTACCTAAGTAACCAAATAAAAGAAAGAAACTATCATAAGTAATAATGTTATACAATAATTACAACCATTAAAGTTAACAAAATGAAAAGATTGATGTTTAACATACCTTTTTTCCCTGCCCATAGCCAATTTTGAGTACACATTATTGCCTCCAAAGTTGATGGTTGAAGTCTATTACGATGTGTACTCACAATTCGACCATAAGTACTAAATGAAGACTCCAAAGCAACCGTCAAAATTGGAATAACTAATATGTCTATAGCAATCTCGGACATTATAAGATACTTGATCCTATTAAGCTTCCACCAACCCAAAATATCAAATCCATGACTCCCAAGCAAAGTTTTTTCCTCCAAGTAACAATCAAGTTCACATTTTTCATTAACATCACTAGTTTCAGAGTTCCAAGAAAAGAAACCATCCAATGAGTCTCTCTCACCTCAACAGAAAAATCTGAACTACAAATAACCCTAACTTCTTGAGACCGTTTTTCACAAACCCTTGTTTGATACTCTAAAAATACATCTTCACAAAGTTTGTGCATTTTTTTAACCTCATTTTCAGCTTTATCTTCTCCGTAAATGAGAGGAAAGAAATATTGAGGGAGTTTTAATTTAAATCTTGGATCCAAAAGGCTTGCCACAACTAGCATCCCATGTACATCATTCCAATATCGATCAAACTTTACAATCATATTTGATGCCATGCTACTTATCTCAATAAAACTAGAACTAAGCCACTTTCTCAAAGATAACTTAATTTCACAAATTTTGGGAAAGAAGAGATTACTTGTGGGATATTTTTACCAGAAAACAATTCAGTCACACTATAAAAGATTTTCAATTTATCACACTTTTCTTTAGCCAAGTTCCAATCACTCTCTTCAATTATAGTTATATATTGAGAATCACGTTGTTTTAAACGATAAAACACATCTTTATAAGTCAAAGCAACACTTAGCATCAAATAAGTTGAGTTCCAACGGGTTTTGCAATCAAGCACTAACCTTTTGCTATGACCAAGATTCAATTGTTCTGTAGCCTCCTCAAATTTCTCCATCCTTTTCGGGGTCGCCGTCCAAAAAGAAACACTATCATGAATCCTTTCAATCCCGGATTCAATGACATCTAACCCACTTTTCACAATCAAATTTAAAATATGTGCAGCATATCGCATATGAAACAAACGCCCATTAACAATCAATGCACTTGGAGACAATCTTGCCAACAACAAATCAATCATGCTATTATTCATAGAACAATTATCAAGAGTCAATGTGCTTAACTTCCTAACAATATTCCAATCCAACAAACACTCCATTAATTCATCTGAAAGGTTTTCAGCATTATGAGGGCATGACACATACATAAACCTAACAAATTATATTTTAAATAAATTAAAAACTAATAAACAAACACATAAAACAAAATTTTCAAAATATAAAATAAACTCAAGTTTATTACCTCAAAAATCGACTTTGTAATTGCCATGATTCATCAATGAAGTGTGATGTGACAGTCATGTAACCTTTCTTTTGATTGCTTGCGGTCCACAAATCTGAAGTAATAGCAATCCTACCCGGAATTTTCCCTAACATACTCAATGATCTTGCCTTTTCTTCGTCATACATACTCGTAATATCCCTTCTAATGGTTTGTCTACTTGTGGGCTTAAATAATGGTTGCAGTGATCTAGTAAAATCTCTAAACCCCACATGATCAACTATACTAAGAGGATAGTCATGCAACACAATCATCCTAGAGAGCTCAATCCTAGATATACCACTATCAAAGTGTTGAGTTGCTAAGGTTAGACAAGAACTCCCATTATCCCCTTTTGCCCTTTTTCTCGATAAATTACTCTGAAATAGATCTATCCTCCTTTGCCCAAACCTCATCTTACATACTTTTTGATGATCAATTAAACCCTTTGTACCCGACCGAGTGGCATAAGAATGTTTACAATAATTGCAAACAGATTCTTCAACACCATTTGCACTAACAACTTGATAATGTTCCCAAACAGGAGACCTAAATTTTCGTTTTCGTTGGGCTACTTGGTCTACAGAATGGGCTTGAGTACTACTTTCTTCAATATTAACCACATTATTAGAGTTAACTTCTGGTTGAGTTTCTGGTTGAGAAGACATTTTAGCTCAAGATATCAAAATCAACAACAAACTGCATACACAAAAAAATACCCAAAATATTAAAATTAGCAAGAACAGACAAAAATCTGTACCAACAACAAGAAATCAAATTTTTTTGACATTAGCAATACAAATAATATTCATATACTAACAAATGTGTTCATAAATCATAATTTCATATACACTAGTACACTACTG